>BLSH010116461.1:480223-504135 GCA_018402905.1 Glandirana rugosa
TTGAACTCGTCAAGACGTTTCCTCTCACCCGTTTATAACGTTTCAGATCTACACGTTTCCATCATCTCTGGTTAAGGTTGTCTCATATCCGACATTAATTTCGTTTTACACCAAGTTGTTTTACGACTGTGTTCCCCCACTAGGAAAAAGGTTGAGTCACTAAGACAAAAACTAAAAATTTAAAAAAAAGACTGTACAACCATAATATGAAAAGTGAACATACAATACTCAACGTGACTCCTTTATGTCGATCTTTTTTTGTTTTTGACACAGACAGAAGTAAAGTCCGACGTTTCGTTGTATTACACTAATAATATTCCCCGCCCCCCCCCCCCCATTAAGAAAAGAATTACCCCCCCCCCCCCGCCCCTTATAATAATCACATTATGTTGCTTTGCAGCCTGAAATGAAGACAGACACAGTTTTTGTTTTTTTCTAGCTGTATTTCCTCAGTGCAACTCATAACATACAAGTGAAAAGTATAATACCAACATGTCAGAAAAAAAATTTAAAAATCAAAAACAGAATCACTGAGTTGGAAAAAGGATCACCCCCTTGTGTCAGCATTTTGTTGAACCACATTTTGCTTTAATTACAGCCTATACTCTGTTGGAATTGGTCTCTACTACCTTTGCACATCTAGACTTTGCAATATTTGCCCACTCTCCTTTGCAGAACTGCTCAAGTTCAGTTAAATTTGATGACAGTTTGTGGATTGCAGTCTTTAAAGTTATTCCACAGATTTTCAATGGGGTTTAAGTCTGGGCTCTGACTAGGCCATGCAAGGACATTCATCTTTTTCTCTTTCAACCACTGTGTGGTCATTTTTGCTGTGTGCTTTGGGTCATTGTAATGTTGGGAGGTAAACCGTCTTCCCATTGACAGCTTTCTGGCAGAGGGCGGCAGATTTTCCTCAAGAATTTTGCCCCATCCATTTTTCTTCAATCCTGACAAATGTTCCAGTCTCTGCTGCAGAGAAACACCCCCATAACAGGGTATTGCCACCGCCATGCTTTACTGTAGGAATGGTGTAATTTGGATGGTGAGCTGCATTGGATTTCTGCCAGACATATCGTTTGGTGTTGAGGCCAAATAATTCAATTTTCCTCTCATCTGACCATAACACCTCGTGGTGTTTTGGCAAAGCTTAGACGTGACTGCATGTGGCCTTTCTTGAGGAGTGGATTTTTTCTTGCAACCCTTCCATACAAGTCACATTTGTGGAAAATTTGTGATATTGTTGTCACGTGCACACAATGACCACTCTTTGTCATACATTCCTGCAATTAGTTGCTGTAGGCCTTTTGGTAGCCTCTCTGACCAGTTTCCTCTTGATTCTTTCATCCAGTTTGGAGCAACATCCTGATCCAGGGAGGGTCTGTGTTGTACCAAATACCTTCCACTTCTTAATAGACTTCACCATGCTTCTAGACATTGATAAAACATTTGAA
The DNA here is from genome assembly GCA_018402905.1 of Glandirana rugosa. Lineage (NCBI taxonomy): Eukaryota > Metazoa > Chordata > Amphibia > Anura > Ranidae > Glandirana > Glandirana rugosa. The sequence continues at coordinate 481,675 of BLSH010116461.1, forward strand.
TTTTTTTGTATCCAACACCTGACTTGTGCCTGTCCACAACTTTATCCTGGAGATCCCGGTGACAGCACCTTGCCGCCCATAGTTGATTGTTTGCTTCAGTTGCACCACTAGGGACTGGAATGTTCCAGGAAAGCTAGTTTCATGCTGAGCTAATCAAAATGACCACAGCTGATCACAGTTGAAAGTCAAATGGCTTTGTGTGCCATTCAGAAGGTGATTAGCTACACCCGATTGAGTTTACAAGTCATTTTTAGGAAGGGGTGATCCTTTTTAAAACTCAGTGACTGTTTATTAATTTTTTTTTCCTGACATGTTGGTGTTAAATCTTTCATTTGGATGTTATAAGTTGCACTCGTAAATACAGCTGGATAAAACAAAAACTGTGTCTGTCTTAATTTCAGGCTGCAAAAACATCAAAATGTGATTATTTTAACCACTTCCGCACCGCACTTTGCCGTTGAATACCGTTGTTATGGTAGCAGATAGCTACCATAACCCCGGTATTTTTAAGCAGCGGGCGGGCCCGCTTTCAGATAAAAGTGGTCTCTGCGGCAGATTCGCCGCAAGATCACTTTTATCGGGGGTGAGAGAGGTGACTCCCCCACGCCACTTTTCCGTCATCTCCGTTGCACACCTGACCTGACGGTAACGCTGGAGACGATCGGGTCCTCTTGCGTCAATGCCTGGATGCTGAGTGAGAGGAAGATGACGCCCACTCGGCTCCATGCATTGGAGGGCTGAAGCAACGTCAAACGTCACTTCCGCCCAATGTTTTTAAAGGAAAAAAATTATGATTATTTTTTTTTTCAAATGACATTTAATTTTTTTTTTGTATTGCATCTTAGTGTAAATATGGGATCTGAGGTCTTTTTAAACCACAAATCTCATATTTAAGAGGTCCGGTCATGCTTTTTTTCTATTGCAAGAAATTGTTTACATTCCTTGTAATAGGAATAAAAGTGACCCAAATTTTTTTTTTTAATGGACGGTGTAAAAATAAAAAGTAAAATAAATAAATTTTTTTTTTTTTTAAAGTGCCCCGTCCCGCCTAGCTTGTGCACAGAAGCGAACGCATACGGAAGTTGCGCCCGCATATGAAAACGGTGTTCAAACCACACATATGAGGCATTGCCTCGATCGTTCGAGCAAGAGCAATAATTCTAGATCTAGATCTCCTCTGTAACTCAAAACTGGTAACCTGTAGAAATTTTTAAACGTTGCCGATAGAGATTTTAAGTGCCAAAGATTGTCGCCCTTCCACGAGCGAACGCAATTTGGAAGCATGACTTGTTGGGTATGAATTTATTCGGCGTAACATCATCTTTCACTATATAGAAAGAAACTGAGCTAACTTTACTGATGTCTTATTTTTTAATTCAAAAAAGTAATTTTTTTCCCCAAAAAAATTGCGCTTGTAAGACCGCTGCGCAAATACGGTGCGACATAAAGTATTGCAATGACTGGCCATTTTATTCTCTAGGAGGTTAGGAAAAAAAATATTGTTTGGCGGTTCTAAGTAATTTTATAGCAAAAAAACCCTGATTTTAACTTGTAAACACAGAATCTCAAAAAAAGGCTCGGTCCTTAAGTGGCTAAAGGGGAAGGGGATACTTTTCTATACCCACTGTATATATGGAATTGTTTATCTTGTCACCATGTCCCTGTAATAGTAAGTGGATAACAAATCTTCAGAGTACAAGTTACAATTCACATTTCTCCTTCCACCTGAAGAGAGTGCCAGAGGCACATGTGTCAAACCATGTAACATACAGTATGTAATATAAATGACTACAATCTATAATATTATTTTAAATAGCACACCAGTAATCAGGAATCAGAATAGTATTTTTATTGACTTATTTAGCCTTTCATTTTTCATTTACTGACAATTTTCTCAGTGGTTTACCTATATGTAAATCTGTGTTCCGTCTTACTTTCACCATATTTTGACAAACCAACACGAACCTAATTTTGTGTTGCTAATTTAATAAAACAATAATTTTGCAGCAAATTCACAAATGCACTGGGACATTACGCTGTTCTTTTGCCAAACATCCTGTCGGCAATTAATATTATTCTGCACAAACCCAACATCTCCAACTTCACCAAGGTAGCGCGCCTTTTAGGGCAGTACAGAGAATTTGTGCTGAACCAGGACACCCATTCTCTGGACTTGCTGGCCTTTGAGATCCAACAGTTGTGTTGTTTTAGTTATAACTAAAGCGTTAATATATTTTTTTTAAGTTTTAGGTAAAGTAGAATTTTACCCCTGCCAGGTATGTCTAATTTTTTTGTAAGGGATTCATTTATTCTTTGTCCCGGATACACAAAAGGTAGTTAGATGAAACTTCCCAAGGTGAAGGGAATCCCCTCTTAGATAGAACAGGTGTCCCCTTGGAAGATTTCCCTTCTATTCCTTTTCCAGTGACAACTGTAAAATTATGGATTCTTCGTCACCTTCTGTCCCAGTGTCCATACACAGATTAAATCACCCCCAGAGAGGACACAAACACAATAAAAACTGTGGCAAAGGTTTAACCCTTTTGCTGCCACCAATGCATGTCATATGTCGGCAGAAGGGGGGGCAGCAGCAAGGTGGGGGAGCGGGGTTTAATACACTCTTGGTGGCTACGGAAATGCGTGTAAATCTGACAAGTCAATTGTAAGCTTTCAGATGGAATTGATCCAGCAGCTATACCCTAATGAATACACACCCCTAAATCGCCCCCACATATATCCTGGGCTTTAATAGACCCCTGATGTCTCATTACGGAAAACTTGTCACATTATACAATATATTCTATAACATAGGGGGCTGTTGGCCCCCTGTGGTAGCAATATAGTTCATTGTCAAAAATGAGTAAAAAATGAAAGGTACACCCAAGCACTTAAAAAACCCACTGAAAAAAATAAGCCCCCCCCATGTACACTCACATACATAAACACACACGCTGGGGGCACCTACATACAAAAACCTCAATTATATTAGACATGTTACATATCACCGCACATGCTGATATGATAGAAAAAGCTCTAGTGCCATTGTCCATGGTTAACTCTAAACTGCTGCTCTGTAATAGGTATTAAAATGCCTCCAAAATGTTGGGTGTGTGCAATTTTAAGGCTTGACATGTTTGGTATCTACTTACTTGGCAAAACTGCATCTTTTATGTTTTACCAAAAAAGTGGGTCATACATTGCAATTGTTTGCACTAATATTAACTTTATTGTATTTCTTTACTGAAAATGGATCCCTTCATAAGCCGTTGCACTATTCCTGTATGGCACAAAAAACTGGAACTACTACCATTTTATTCCACAGGGTCTCTGCTTTGGGAAATATGTTCTATTTGGGGGTTTTAACTAAACTTCAGGCCTAAAATGATTATTTAACGTGTACAAAACCCCCAAAAGCAGCTCTGGCAGCAGAAGGGTTAAACCCTTCCCTATTCTTTCCAGGGCAGTTATCACATTTCTCTTTGCTTTGTGATCATATCCCAATAGACTGGAACCCACTTACTTGGATGGCCCAGAGTGGCGGTTGGCGGTCCACCCAAATTATTGGATCCCTGTCGGAAAACATGACACATTAATAGATTATCATTGATGATTACTCCTGACTTGCTTTTAAAGGAAACATTTCTGGGGCTGTCATCCTCATCCTTTCTTTATGTAGTGAGGAACTGGCTAGAAATAGGTATGTGTACTACATGCATCCTATGATTTCACTTGCTGCATGCTTCCTACAATTCAATGAGGAAGACAGCCCTGTAATTTTCACCCTTTAAAATTATGTTAGCTATGGCCGCCTCCATATATAAACCTTGGCAGACCTCCTTTAAGTAAGTAAAAATGGTAGGTGTGGCGCTGTTCTTATAAATAAAAACAATCCTCTGTGGGGAGTTGGAGTGCTTCCAATGCCCCCCTCTTTATCAGTAGTTTAAAATCTAAAAGTGCTTGGGGAATAAATGTGTGGGTACACCTTCCTTGGAGTAAAGTATATGCAATATATAACATGACTGGTGCTTTCAATTGACCTTTGATAATTCATATTATATATAATGACTTTTGTGCAATAGTAAATAAAGTGGCTAGTCCTTAAGTACAATATGGTGTACATAATCTTCTTCTAATAGATATAATAAAGTGACTAATGCTTTAGTAAAATATTAGATATTTGCAATCTTTTTCAATGCAAAAAAACACAAAGTGTTTTTTAACACAGTTTTTGAGAAAGTGACAGATGCTCTTCATTAGTGTAAAGTTTAGTGCTGGGGCTTCTTATAGGTGCTCCCCCTTAGGTAATGCACTCACCAGAAATATTCACCCCACCAAGGGGTATTTCACAATCACAGTGTATGCCACTGTGCAGCAGATCCTAGAGTCATGCCTTTCCTTTCTTTGCTTCTTTAAAATCATCCCCTCCGTATCTTTCCAAAGTGTTTAAAACATTTAAAACCAGGAAGACCGGGACGATTCACGTTCCACGGCTTCAAACCGGTAGCATGCTTCTAGCGTCTTTGCGTCACTTCCGGTTTGAAGCCGTGGAACGTGAATCGTCCCGGTCTTCCAGGTTTTAAATGTTTTAAACACTTTGGAAAGATACGGAGGGGATGATTTTAAAGAAGCAAAGAAAGGAAAGGCTTTGAAAGGCATGGATCTGGGATCTGCTGCACAGTGGCATACACTGTGATTGTGAAATACCCCTTGGTGGGGTGAATATTTCTGGTGAGTGCATTACCTAAGGGGGAGCACCTATAAGAAGCCCCAGCACTAAACTTTACGTTAATAAAGAGCACCTGTCACTTTCTCAAAAGACTTTGTGTTTTTTTGCATTGAAAAAGATTGCTTATATCTAATGTTTCACTAAAGCATTAGTCACTTTATTGTATCTATAAGATTATGTACACTATATTGCACTTAAGCACTAGCCACTTTATTTAGTATTGCACAAAAGTCACTATATGTTATATGAATTATCAAGTGTATTATCAAAGGTTGATTTAAAGCACCAGTCATGTTATATATTCCATATACAGTAAAACCTTGGTTTGAGAGTAACTTGGTTTGAGATTTTGGATTTTGCAAGACAAGCAAAATTTTTAAATACATTTTGACTTAATATACAAGCAATATCTTGATATACAAGCAGTGTCATGTCACAACCGAGTATAAAAGAGAAGAGAGGCGCCTCAAAGTATAGCAATATGGTTACATTTAATGAAGGTACAACATTTAGCAACTCACATGGTTGATGATTAAAACAGGGACATCTAAGTATGCAGGCATCCGGGGTAAAGAAGTCCACATGGACCATTCTCCGCACCGCCATCAACATCATCCCTTCCACACTGCTCTCCATGAGCACTTCAAGCCTCACTTCCAGATCGCTCTACTGCAGGGTAGTCTTCCCGGTCACAATTGCAGACTGACAGCCGTGAGAACCGGCGGTGAGAGGACGGTCTATGTGGACAGCTTTACCCCGGATGTCTGCATACTTAGATGTGCCTCTTTTAATCATAAACCATGTGAGTTTCATTAAATGTAACCATATTGCTACACTTAGAGGTGCCTCTCTTCTCTTATTTTCTATAGCTCCTGCTGGATTTTGCTTCTAATCACCTTGTTGAGGCTGTCATTTGTGGATGAACATTTTATGGTTACATAACCTATCACATTGCTATAATTTTTTTATATGGACTATAAACTGAAGAACTTATGAATAAATGTATGTGGAAGGAATCATCTGAGTTTCCATTATTTCTTATGGGGAAATTCACTTGAAATACAGTAAGCATGCTTTGGATTACAAGCATGTTTCCAGAACAAATTATGCTCACAATCCAAGGTTTTACTGTGCTTTACTCCAAGCAAGGTGTACCCACACATTTATTCACCAAGCACTTTTAGATTTTAAGCTACTGGTAAAGAGCGGGGCATTGGAAACACTCCAACTCCCCACAGAGGATAGTTTTTATTTATAAGAACAGCGCCACATCTACCATTTTTTTCTTACCAATTCCATATTCCACCCAGGTGGCTGTATTAGTAGGGGCAGCAGTTCCATATACTAAATTATAGCCACTTGAGTGGGACCACCCAAAAATCTTTCTCAAAGACTTCCTTTAAAGTTTTTTTCTGTCTGAAATATGACTAGGCAATAGCTAATGTGTCTGTGAATTGTAAGTTACACTCACCAGTTGATACCATTTGGATATCCTTTGGTTGTATAGTTCTGCTTGTCACAGTTCCAACTGTAGAAAATAAAGTAAAAGGTGAATTAAAAGTTGTAGAGGAAGTAGATTACAATCTTCTAAAGCAAAAAGAAATTGTTATTTTTGTACCCTCTGTCAACATTGCTGCTCGAATAAAGTTGTATACTTCGATGCAAACCTTATTGCATATCTTCTTCATTAATGATCTCCATTATTGCACCCAGTGGCTTTCCTGCACCGAAGTGTGACTTATAGTTATACAGAACACATAGAGTGCAGACATAATGACCTAAATAGATTGACACAACTGAGCACATGTACCCTGTGCATATTTACACAATGCTGGAGGACGGAGGGCTCTTTTCTTTCCACTAGTCAACTCTCCTCTCCTGAAATATTCTGTACAGCTGGAGGACTCTGCTACTTTCACTTATCATATATACATGGCATATATACTTATGACCCTTGTTAACCAAGGCAGTAAACAATTGAACATTTGACCAATTAACATTTTTCTTATTAGTTACACTGGTTCTGATTTCCTGTTGAGTAGAATTAGCATAGGAATAATCGGCCAACTCGATCAATCTTGATGATCTCCCTTTTAATGTGTAAATGGACCTTGTCTATGCATGTCATGTACATCAGATGTGTGTGTGTATATATATATATATATATATATATATATATATATATATATATACACACACTGTATACACAATATATATACAGTGGGGAAAATAATTATTTGTTACCTTGTAGATTTTGTAAGTTTGCCCACTTACTAAGAAATGAAGGGTCTATAATTTTTTATCATAGGTGTATTTTAAATGATAGAGACAGAATATCAACCAAAAATCCAGAAAAAACACACAATACAAATGTTATATATGGAGTAGAATGCAGTTCAGTGAGTAAAATAAGTATTTGATCCCCAAGCAAAACATGATTTTGTTCTTGCCAACAAGGATTTCTCCACCAAGTACTCAGGTAAGACGTTTCTTGTAGTTAGTGACCAGGTTTGCACACATCTCAGGAGGGATTTTGGTCCACTTGTTTACAGATCTGCTCCAAATCCTTAAGGTTTCTTGGCTGCTGCTTGGAAACTCAATGTTTCAGCTCCCTCCATACATTTTCTATAGGATTAAGGTCTGGAGACTGTCTAGGCGACTCCATGTCCTTAATGTGCTTCTTATTGAGCCACTCCTTTGTTGCCTTGGCGGTATGTTTTAAGTCATTGTCATGCTGAAAGACCTACCCCACCACTGGTCAAAATTAGGGGCTCCTATCGCCTATGGTTTCGAAGATACGGGGCTCTTTGCACAGCCTATCGGAAGCTACATACATAGCGGCCAGTTTAAATACAAGCTGGCACACTCTGTTTGAGACTGAGAGGATGAGCTCACAGTGCCTCTGACTTCTTGTCAGAGGCATTGAACTCAATGGACAGCTTGGAGCCTTGGACCAATGGTAAAGCACCATTGGTCCAAGCTGTCCAATAAAAAAGCGGCAGTGGAGGTTGCCCTCTCTTACAAGGAAAAAACATGGGTTTATGTGTATAAGGTTTACCCATAATCCCATGTTTTTTTCATACAGTTAAGAGGGAGAATCTTCTGCTGCTGAAAGGTTACTTTTCTAATCAAGCTAATTAATATATTATTATGCTATATTTTCTATCAAAAAACTGTTTCATTGATTAAAAAAAAACACTAACGTTAGCTCAATTTTTTTTGTATAATGTGAAAGATGATGTTACGCTGAGTAAATAGATAGCTAACATGTCAAGCTTTAAAATTGTGGAATGGCGCCACATTTCAGTACTTAAAAATCTCCATAGGCGACCCATTAATTTTTTTAAGGTTACATGCTTAGTTACAGAGGAGGTCTAGTGCTAGAATTATTGCTCTCACTCCAACATCAAAGACTATATAACCTGTGTGTATCTGGCTCTGATACTAGCCACTGCTTCACCAGTCACTGAACACACCGCACCTCTCTGCTCTGTACAGCCGAAGGACTGTTCCTTCCTCTAACCACTCCACGATACTCTGTACTGCTGAAGGACTTCATCATTTACTATTTAATTCTTCTCACCTAGAATACTCTGTGCTGATGGAAGATTCTGCTTATTCTCTTATCTAATTGTACTCCTCTAAAATACTTTGTGCTGCTGGGGAAAGCTGCTTCTCCCATCATCACATTTTATTCTTCTAATACTCTGTACTGCTGGAGGACTCCTGTATGTAAGTCTCCTATCCTAAATGATCTTCTGCTGGAACATTATGCACCTTCTGCTATCAAATATTCAGCTAGTCTGTGTATAGGTTGATTTAATATCTTGTGAGTCATATGCACATACAGACACACCAATAATAACATATTGTAAAACGCAAATATGCATTCATATTATGATTTCTTTTATCTACATGTCAAAGATCCTCTCAAAAAGTCATTAATACTGATGTATTCCAAGCAAATTTCTGGTCTATCCTGGCTGCCAATAACTTCTGGCACCCAGGGAGAGTTGATGAGGAATCAGATATTCATAGGCATGAACTATTTAAATCCTCATATTATCTAGTTAGTGGGTGATATAGGAGGATTAGAATAAATTATGTAAATGGTAAAACTATATAGAAAAAATCTTGTAAAAACATTTTTATAAGTGATATCAACTCTGAAATATTAAGTAGATCTGTAGGAAATAAAACCTGGACCCATTAGTCCTGTAAGATGTTCTTTAAAGTAATGAAATGTATCTGAGAATAGTATAACTGCTAACATTTATCTTCATAATGCCTTTACAGAACCCCCTGCAAGCTACAAATCAGGCTTACAATGGGAGGATCTGCACTGTGAGTCGGTTGTGCTTTAATGCATTGTGCAAAGTTGCTAAACTGCTAACTACTGGGAGATGGGAGATGGGGGGGGGGGGGGGGGGTCAGCAGCTGCAATAGTGGATAGTGGTGTCATCTTCAGGTTATACAGAATGGTGAGGAAAGTGAAGCACTGGATGAAGAGGATTAAAAATATTTTTGCAGGTAAGTCTGTTCACAAATGTATATTTTAATTGTGCATGTAGTAGTTTGGTTAGAGTTCTCCTTTAGGTTTCATTTGGTGCCAGGCAATTCTATTCTTAGAAAAGATAAAATGGCGGGTTGCTGGTCTTGGCCATGTAAGAAACAACATATCTGTAAAGTAAGAATGTTCAGAGAGTGGTGACATAATCAATCCTTTGAATTATATTTTATATCTAGAGAGCGATGGTGTCATTCCTGAGAAATATAATTTATATCTGTAAAGAACTGATGTCACGCTTATAAAATGTAATGTATGCAGAGAACTCCTGTGAAATATCATTTATGTTTGGGAAGCTGTGACATCACTCTCGTGAAATATAATTTATATTTGGGTGACGTCACTCCTGTGAAATATAATTTATATCTAAAAAGCAGCGACATCACTCCTGTGAATTATAATTTATATTTGGGAAGCGGTGACATCACTCTCGTGAAATATAATTTATATTTGGGTGACGTCACTTCTGTGAAATATAATTTATATCTAGAGAGCAGCGACATCACTCTCATGAAATATAATTTATATTTGGGAAGCAGTGACATCACTCCTGTGAAATATAATTTATATCTAGGAGATAGAGAGCAGCAACATCACTCCTGTGAAAAATATTTTATACCTAGAGATCACAAACATCACTCATGTAAAAATATAATTAATATCTAGAGAGCAGTGACATCACACCTGTGAAATATAATTTATAACTGGAGACTCGAGAGCAGTGATGTTGATCCCCTGAAATATAAATAATATCTAGAGAGCAGTGACATCACTCCTGTGAAATACAATTTATATCTGGAGAGCAGTGATATTGCTCCTCCGGAATATACCCGGAAAATATCTAGAGAACTGTGACGTCACTCCTGTATCATGTAAGTTCTATATAGAGAGCAGTGATGTCACTCCTGTATATTGTAAGTTCTATATAGAGAGCAGTGGCGTCACTCCTGTATATTGTAAGTTCTATATAGAGAGCAGTGAACTCACTCCTGTATATTGTAAGTTCTATATAGAGAACGGTGACGTCACTCCTGTATATTGTAAGTTCTATATAGAGAGCAGTGGCGTCACTCCTGTATATTGTAAGTTCTATATAGAGAACTGTGACGTCACTCCTGTATATTGTAAGTTCTATATAGACAACGGTGACGTCACTCCTGTATATTGTGAGCAGTGGCGTCACTCCTGTATATTGTAAGTTCTATATAGAGAGCAGTGAACTCACTCCTGTATATTGTAAGTTCTATATAGACAGCAGTGGCGTCACTCCTGTATATTGTAAGTTCTATATAGAGAACTGTGGCATCACTCCTGTATATTGTAAGTTCTATATAGAGAGCAGTGGCGTCACTCCTGTATATTGTAAGTTCTATATAGAGAGCAGTGACGTCACTCCTGTATATTGTAAGTTCTATATAGAGAGCAGTGGCGTCACTCCTGTATATTGTAAGTTCTATATAGAGAACGGTGATGTCACTCCTGTATCATGTAAGTTCTATATAGAGAACGGTGACGTCACTCCTGTATATTGTAAGTTCTATATAGAGAGCAGTGGCGTCACTCCTGTATATTGTAAGTTCTATATAGAGAACGGTGATGTCACTCCTGTATATTGTAAGTTCTATATAGAGAGCAGTGGCGTTACTCCTGTATATTGTAAGTTCTATATAGAGAACGGTGGCGTCACTCCTGTAGATTATAAGTTATATCTAGAGAGCAGTGGCGTCACTCCTGTAAATTATAAGTTATATCTAGAGAACTGTGGTGTCACTCCTGTATATTGTAAGTTCTATATAGAGAGCAGTGGCGTCACTCCTGTAAATTATAAGCTATATCTAGAGAATGATGACGTCACTTCTGTATAGAGAGCAGTGTCATCAATCTTGTAAATTATACGTTATATCTAGAGAGCAGTGACATCACTTCTGTGAAAAACATCTTGTATCTAGAGAAGATAGAGTAATAGCAATTTTGGCTCTGCAGAATATATATTTGGAGAGCAGTAATCCAGCGACTTACCAGCCGATCCCTTGTGTTGGGTCATCCAGTAATACTCTCACAATGTACAGGAGACAGGACAGGAGTTTGAGGGAAAAGTTGAAAAGACGGATTCTAAGGCCTGAAAGAGAACACAGATCAGATTGTCATACTAGGAGACCAATGTTTAGTACATATTTGTACTTTGTAGGAGAGATCTGTCACTGTACCAACGCATATGATCAATATTATAATAAATGAAGGTCCGCATAGACTGTCAGAGCCGGCTCCAGTGTACACCGGGCCATGCAGCATCAGCATTTTGGAAGAAGTGGGTAAAGCCAATATGCGGACAGCTCAGACTCCTGTCTGCCTAAAGATGACTGTTCTCGCAGCAAAACCATTGGAAAACAATTAGGATAAAATGTTTTGTATACGGCTCAGATTAATCACATCATATTGACCAATTCAGTCAGCAAAATATTCAGGAACAATTAAGGATAAATGATGATTTAGTTCAGGATCAAGGAATGCAATGTCTGGGACTGCATTGAGAAAAATAACGTGCATCTAGCTCAGGGCACCCATGTCACAGTGGTATAAAAAAAATTGGTGTGCTTTAATGTTGCTTTTACCACCACTGGCTAATATGACAATTCATACAAGACTTCTCCCAGAAAGAGTTAAAGTATAGTAGGAATTCTATTCAGATTTTTCAGGCCTCAGCTCATTAACTTTTATCAAAGAGCTGTTGAAGGTTTGAGCCCTTATCTGAGTTCACCCATGCTGAGCGAGAATGATTGTGGATACCTATTTAGTTCCATCTGCATTGTGCCACCTAATTACTAGTCTATTTTAGCACAGCCATCCTGCCATGGAAGTTATTGAGCTGATGGTTGTTGATAGCCTGAACAGCTCTCCTCAGTGGTAGAAGAAGCAGAATTATTTTCTGGAAAATCCCTTTGAATGCTAGCTCTTCCTTTTTGTCGTGGGCGCATGTTTAAGGACCCAGCACTCTCATATATTCAATATTTTCAATAATTTAAACGTGACTGCCGAAAGAGTTGGTACAATATTCCCAGCAGTGACCCCAGACGCGGCTTTTTGACGTTCTCGACCACTTTGTTGTTAAGTAGGTCAGTGCAATGTTGTTCTTTTCTCTCTTGCGAAGGTTCTAATCTTTCAACTACGCAGAAAACACAAGCGAGGACAATAAAGCAACCCCGGCGCCAATGTCTGTACACTATTACAGCCTTTCAGAGCGCCATGTAATTCATTCGTGAGATACATGATTACCTTGAATTGAAGGTTAGGAAAGACGGTGAGTGAAAAGATGTATTATGTAAAAGCATCAAAAACAAACATAATAAATTCGTTCACGGCAAGACTCTAGACTACCGTAATGGATTTTTCTGTGCCTTCGCATCAGCCAGCATTGTTAAGGAGAAATAAATGTTTTCTTTGTAATTTTTGTTTTATACATAAATCTTTGTATAAACTGAAATCTGTTATTCTTTTCAACCCCTCCCTCCCACCAACCTCAAACTCATCCTAATAAGCTTTTTTCCTCCTTTACCTTGTGAAGCCAGACATACTCACCTAATTCCACCCACCAGGTCCCTCACCGCTGCCAGTTCTGGGTGCAGGGGACAGCAAATCCACCAGTGCAATGAAACCCAAGATGGCTGGTTTCCTACTGTCCGCCTGTCATGACATGAGGCCTCTTTTGGATACTGAGAGAACCCCGCTGCTAGACATCCAATAGGACCAAGCACACACGAACATGGACACGAGCATGGGCCCAGGCAGAAAGTAAACAGCACAGGAGCAGACGGTGATGTGAAATTCATTGTTTTCTATGTGCCCTAGCGGTGACTTGTATTTATTCAATCCAAAAAAATATAGTGTGAACAAGCCCTAAAATACTTTGTGATCCTGCCCTGAGGGTCTTTGTTCAGGTGCTTCCTAGTATGAAGTGACAACTGTCTTCTAATTTTGTCGCCCTGTCATATGCACTCTTGGCTGTGGCTGCTGGACCAGAACAATGATGTGGTAGCGAGTGCATAGAGATCTAGATGTAGCCAATGTCCCCATTGGGGGTGGCTGGTTATTGTGGTTCACTTGCTCACAACTGCCCTCAATCACACTCTTGCTGGCATCCGGAGTCAGAAAACAGGCTGGTTCTTAGTTTTTTTTGCTTTTTCATTAGGGGATAAGCGTTTGGCTGGGGTAGGGCAGAGATCAAAAGCTCTTTACACGGGACCTACTATATACACTCAATATATACACACACTCCTTCTTCCTCCAGCACAACACTTGCTTCTCCTTGTTTCTAAGTTAGAAATGATGGTGCTAGCTAGCCACGATGGACTACAACTCCCAGCCCAGCTACTCACTGTCCATGACACCAAGTCCCAGTCTCTTTCTGCACCTCTTCCAGACCGTCTTCCTACCAATCTGCTTGTGCATATCCACATCCCTGGGCCGTGTTCAGGTCAGGGCTGCTGATAGAAATCACGGGGCCCCGTACAGCCTACCTGGCGGGGCCCCTTTAGCCCCACCCCAACCCCGCCCCTGGTCCCTCCCCCAGCCCGCCTTGAACCAAAGTGCAGGAACAGACTGGATGAAGTACATGTATGTGATCCAGCCTGCCCGTGCCACCTTGCTGCAGTAAATGTACTGAGGGCGACAGCAAGCAGTTAAAGGGAAAAGGTTGGGGGTGGGTACACATGACAGGTCTGATCAGGTCCGCCTGTCCATTTTTTCAGGTGGACCTGATCTGATCCTCCAAGCACTACTATACTGCGATGGATCTAAACAAACCAGCTGTCCATTTACACCCGCCTACATCCAATCTGATCTGCTACAGAAAACAGAAAGGGATCTGTTCCCTTCCATCTAATGGATCAGATTGGAGGGCAGTCAAGTGTAAATGGACAGCTGGTTTGTTTACACCAGCCACCCTTACAGCAGAGCGGGCTGTGTCCATGTCCGCTCTGCATAAGCTGAGTGGACATGGACATGTCATCTGCCCACGCTGCTCAGTGGGGGATCAGCGCACAGATCCCCCGCTGAACAAGTGGATTCTGCCCCATGTGAAAGCCTTGCTAGCTAACAAACAGAAACACAGAGCTTAAGATCATTAGCATTATAACACACAGGCAGCAGCCAGCAGGTGATCTATCATGGCTGGCTCTGTCACAGTGTGTTACATGACATGGCTGCTGACCTTGTTAGCTTATGACCAATAAGTTAACAAAATCAGCACCCAACAGCCATGTCATGTAACACACTGACTGCTTCCTGTGTGTTAAACATAGTTATATGGAAGGTGACATTATATGAATTTACAGTGCACTGCAGTATATCTTTCACCCACCCACAGCAGTAGCCACGAATTCCGGCTTCCTTCTCGGCATCTGGACCCTGACGCCCGCCTCAGAGCCTTCCACTCTCCGTCTCTCACGGCTGATTACTGACCGATTGGGGAGCTGATCAGCAGAAGATCACTCTGCCAGGGAAGGGAGCAAGCGACCGGAGCGGCAGGCTGATGGCTGGTACAGCGGAGAGGGTGCAGTGCGCATGCGGCCGAAACTGTGAAAAAAGTCCATCCACTCCCACATCAGAGAGAAGGGGCTCCGGAAGATCGTAACAATAATACACCCCCTAAGCTTGGAGGAGCGACTGAGCAGGGGTGTAAGTCAGAATGTTTTTGGGGGTTTTTTTGTTCCTTTTTTTTTTTTTATTCTGCGTTGTCTGTGAGGCTGCCCGGGCCCCTGAGGACGCCGGGCCCGGTACGACAGGGCCGGTTGTACTGGCCTATCAGTGGCCCTGGCCGTGTTACTCACCGACCACCTGTGGACTTCTCCTGGAGACCTTGCTGTAGTACTCTCCTCCTGCTGTCCACTCCTGCTCCACCTTGTGCCTCTCCGCCAGGATCTCACTCCTCCTGGATGCACCCGACCCCGGGCCGAGGTCACCCCCCCCAGACTGGGGACTCCCTCAAGGCCCACCGACAGCCTCAGCACTACACATGTCCATTCTCCAACTTCCATCCAAACTTTCCTCCCCCCACTGGGCAGACCATGGTATTTAATGAGGCCTGCCCCCTGCCAATCTAGGTTGGGGATTGGTCATGGCTCCTTAACATACATCAGAAAGCCTCATCTCTTCTTTCCACCCCCTTTTCCAGAAGTTTCTGAAGAAGAGGGGAGGGGTAACCAATGGGTGTTGCTTCCTACAGTCTCCAGTCCTCCCTGGGCCACTCCCCTGCCCCAAATCAAAACAATCAGACTAAATTTATCTACTCTAGCACCAAAAATTCTCCACTAGCACCTACCTAATGTAGAGGGTGCTACATACCTTATATGATGAAAGGATTGTGGACACTTCACCATCACATCTGAGTTTGTAGGACATCCCATTATAAATTATGGACATTAACATGGAGATGCCTCCTGTCTTTGTGACACTAAGAGCCTTCACTCTTTTGGGAAGGTGTTTCACAAGATTTTGGAGCGCATCGGTAGGAACTTGTGCCCCTCCAGCCAAAAAGAGCGTTTGTAAGATTAGATACTCATGTTGGACCAGAAAACCCTTCTCTCAATTGGCATTCCATTCCAAAGGTTTCCAATAAGGTCAGGGCTCTGTGCAGGCCAGTCAAGTTCCTCCACACCAAACATGTCAAGCATGTCTTTGCGCTGTATTCAGGGACACAGTCATGCTGGAAACGGAAAGGTCCATGAAATACTTGGTGATCCTGCCATGAAGGTCTTTGTTCAGGCACTCCCTGGAATGAAGTGACAACTGTCTTCCAATTTTGTTACCCTGTCATATGCACTTCTGGATGTGGATGTGAGAGCGAGTGTATATAGATCTACACACTATATGGAGAAAGGATTGTGGACACTTCACCATTACACCTGAGGTTGTAGGACATCCCATCATAAATTATGGACATTAACAATGGCATTAAGAGCCTCCATTTTTCTAGGAAGGTGTTTTGCAAAATTTTGGAGTGCATTAATGGGAATTGGTGCCCCTCCAGCCAAAAAGAGCATTTGTGAGATCAGATACTCATGTTGGACCAGAAAACCCATCTCACAATTGGCGTTCAATCCCAAAGGTGTCCAATAAGGTCAGGGCTCTGTGCAGACCAGTGAAGTTCCTCCACACCAAACATGCCAATCATGTCTTTATGAACTTTGAGTTGTACTCAGGGAGACAGTCAAGCTGGAACAGGGCAGGAACAGGGAACAGCGCAGGGCCTTTCCTTAAATGATTTCCAAAGGTTAGAATGATGAACGCACTTTTTATTGTATGTATCAGGGTGAAGTTTAGCTGAATACATTTTAAAAATCCACTGATGTAATCTAATTAAAGAGAAGGATTTTTTTTCTTTAAATATAAAGCTCCTACATAAACCATCACACATGTACCCCACAAATAGCTGGCTAAGTTTGTGGTCATTCGTCTTTGCACAACACTCTAAGCAGTCACAACCCTGTCCATTTACACAAGGGACACTGCTGTTTTGGGTGTTGCAGACCCCCTTTAGGGTGTTCCCACTCCCCTTTCCTGCTTCCTCCATAAAATAAATTACAAATCAAACAGGGACAGTGAGAGCCCCTTGTAATGGCCACTGTAGGTGTGCTGCCCCATAGAAGAGTACAAAGATATTACAGCCGGAGTTCCCAAGAGATGCTAAAAACTGCTGACATATCTATTTTTGGTGGAATGACCCTTTAAAAAAGAGTGCAGTGGAAAATGTGTTGTTCACAGCTGTCCTTGCGTAGTAAAAATCTTTGATACATGCAAAATGTATTATTAGGCCGCCTGCAGAGAGTGCACAGCTTGCAGTAAGTACTAAGGTTGAACATTGCAGCCTCTTGCTAAAACACAAGTAACCAATAGATGGCAGCAGGCAGCTACATATCCACTCTTCTTTACATTCAGCATTCCATCAACCCTTTCAGAACTGGACTATATTGTACTGCCGGCCAGGGTTGCCAACCGTCAATAAATTTACTGAGTTTGTAAAAATCTGTCTATAAATATCAGGGTCTGATAATTTGTCATGCTGTGATGACTTTTAAGTGTAAACCCGGCAAATTACTTGATATGGGTATTGTTAGTGTTTCCATGTTGTGTTTCAATATCAATTGTCTTTGTTTCTAATAGAAGTTCTCTTATTTTTCAAGTTGTCAGTAAAAAATGTGCTCCGCCAGTAAATTTTCTATGTTTTGCTAGTAAAAAATGCTGCTGGAGATTGGCAACACTGCTGCCGGCTGTCATAAAAGTAAACAATAGAAGATGAATTAGCTGGTGTAAATCTAATGGCAGGTTTGCACAATTTCTGTATTGCAAAGTTTAAAGGGAAACCTGTGGTGAGAGATGTACAGGGGCTGAACTTGTAAATGCTAACTGCCTTATTGTCATTTTGATACTTTATGAATCAGCAATCTAGATCAAGCATGCAGCCAGTGAAGTCAGAATGCTTAAGTCGCATACTTACTCTGGCTCAGCAAAATATACCAAAGGCATTGGATAATAATGACCATGCAACTAGCGATCTAACCATTAATAAAAGCATTCAAATGGCGCCATTAATTGGTTAAAGCACACCTGTTCGTATTTCTTCGTAACAGGTAAGCTAAAGCTTAAATAATTGTTCAAATTTACGGAATAATGTAGATATTTCTTGCGGTGAATAAAAGCGTTGATCCTGAGCTCCATTATGTGATCTAATGCTATATGTCATATATTTCTTCTCCTGAATATGTGACCTAATCCTAGGTAAGGATCATCAGAAGCACTGTGGGACTTTCACACTATTAGAGACTATCTGATAAATGGGCATAGATAAGAGGATCAGAGAGATCTACTAAAGAGTAGCTATGAGCTTGGACATCCTCCAAACCCCCCACTAGCTGAACTCCAAACTCACTCTTTTTTCTACTCCAATGAGCTGTGGGCCAGGTCATTCCCACCCCACAGTCCCCCTCTTTGTTTCTGTGAGCTGCAGGGTGGGTATGACCCGGGCCCGCAGCTCATTGGAGCAAAAAGAGTGCAAATTTAGAGGTTGGATAGAGATGAGTTTGGTGGACACCTGGGCTCCTATCTTCTCAATGGATTGAACATGCAAATTGACAGCTGCCAGGGTATTCTAGGGGTTGTAGCCCCTCCCTAGCTCTTGGGCTGGAGAATACCTGTTTCTCCTTCCATGTGTTTGTTACATACCTAAACAAATACAACTTTATTTTACAGTGGTAATCATTTCACATATAATTAATAAAAGAGCGGCGCTAAATCAAACAAAATACCAGTGATCAATACCATGAAATATAGCAATAATGAAATGTTCAAAGATTGGGCAAACATATCTAAAATAATAATCATGAATGTAAAAAGTCCAGTGCCAGAATGGAATAGTGAACACAAAAAAAAGTTCTTATTGGTGAATATAAGTGCTTTAAAAGAAAATCCCAGTGTCACCGATCACAATCCAGTGCCAAATCCAGAGATACAAACAGACTTCACCAAACTAATGGAGCGATCTCCATAAGATGTAATCCATTACAGATCACCGCACATGAAATAAGGAGAAAACCTCCTCATAGTGTAGAATTAGGTAGCATTCATTAAAAAAACAATGTGCAGTCTTACACTTAAAATTGCAGTGAAGCGAGTGGTAATAGAGAGGGGGTCACACATCAGCTGGACAATGTAGAAACCAAACTTCCGGTTTCAGCATTGTGTCACTATCAGGTGAACCCTTGAGAAAGTCACATGATAGTGACAGATACACCATGAGGAGGTTTTTTCCTTATTTCATGTGCGATGATCTGTGACGGAATACATCCTATGGAGATTGCGTCAGCAGTTTGATCCCTATTGTCTTTGGACTGGAGGTGAGCAGCCATTGCACATGGTGGTGGGGTCTGTTTGTATCTCTGGATTTAGCACTGGATTGTGATCAGTGACACTGGGATTTCCTTTTGAAGTACTTATTTTCACCAATAAGTACTTATTTGTGTTCACTATTCCATTCTGGCACTGGACTTTTTACATTCATGATTATTAAAGTGGATGTATGTACTATAGTCAGTGAAGTGAACAGCCTCAGATGATACACAGGGATGAAACAAATCCTCCTACATAAGTTTTACATGTATATCTGCTGTCTTCAGCTTTATATACTGTTTAGAAAGTGCACATTGTGTTAGGAGATTTTCTCTTCCTGGTTAACACTGCAGTGAAGCTTGGGCATACAACCAATTGATTGAAGGAAAGTCACACACCCCCTCTCTTCATAGGTAGAGACTTTCAGCTCTGTTCATTGTATCGTTCAGTACTCTGCTAATCTATTTATAGCAACCTCCCCAACACAAAACTCAGTCTGCTTTTATCATATGTGACAGAACATTTGACAGGAGTTATCAGGCTGATAACAGAGGAAGGAGAGCAGAAGACATATGGGACTTAGTGCTTTGAAGAGAGATAACAAAACAGTGCATATATTTGTGCCCATCTCAAATTTCATGAATCTACTTTAAATTAGATGCATTTGCCCAATCTTTGAACATTTCATTACTGCTATAGTAATATCATAGTATAGATATGCTATCAAGGTATTGATCACTGGTATTTTGTTTGATTTAGCGCAGCTCTTTTATTAATTATATGTTTTTATTGGTGTTCATGACACTTTAGGAGTTGGCAGCTTTTTCTTCATATTCACATTTATTTATTAAATGGTTTATTTTATATTTATTTTTGTATTCACACTGAGTCACGCGCAAGTCTTTTCATTTATTTATTTCACATATCAGTCACCCAGCAATGGCACAGTTCAAATCAGAATATAATGCGAGCCTTAGTCCATATGGCTATTCACTGAGATATTGCTGAATTTGTTTTTATACGGATCCTTTTTAGAGCCCACATCTCTGTCCCACATCTCTGTCCCGATGATACGGTGTCCCAGGTTGCATCCCAAGATCACTGCATCACCCTTATTTCAGTTATTAATGAGCATGCGCTGGGTATCAGCTAAGAGGTTGGCGTCGGTGAGTGGGCAGCTCCCACATAATTAGGGGCAGGCCTGTCCGAAAAGTACGTGTGATCTGGGCGGGAATGCCCAGAAGGTGAGTAAACCAAACCAGGATGAAGATTTTGGTAAATACAGACTTTTTCAACTGATTAACACCTAAATAAGAATAAAGAGCCATGATTTTCTGTTGTAGTGCTTAGCTTCCAGCCTCGTTTTTTCTCTCCAGATAATACATAGAACAATCCTCCAAATAAAATCCTGCACACAGCATGAGTCCTCTCAAAAATGTATTGATTTTAATAGACCTCCAGCCCCATAATAACAAGCCCGGCTATGGTAACGTGTTTTATCCAAAAAGCCTACTGCCACAGGGCAGCAGCTATGCGCTGGAACACGTATATATATGTGTGTGATTTGGCATTTCTGCCAGCATGGGGCTCGCCTGCCGATCTGCGGGTCACGGGCACTCTATGTCCTCCTGCACCCGCCGATCATCAGTAACGGACACAGAACAGCAATCTGCCTATTTAAAAAAAAGCAGATCACCATTCTGACGGGGGGAAGGAATGGAAGGGATGGATTCTGTGTTCCTGCAAAGCAGGGACTAGAATCCATCTCATCCCCTAGTAAAAACAGCACACAGTGTACACCAAAGCACTGGCTAGGCACACATTTAACCCTTTAATCACCCTAGATGTTTAAGCCCTTCCCAGCCAGTGTGATTAGTACACTGACAGTGCATATTTTTAGCACTGATCACTGTATTAGTGTCACTGGTTCCCAAAAAATTGTCAAAAGTGTCAGTGTCTGAATGACTGCCGCAATATCGCAGTCTTGCTATAATTTGCTAGTCCCTGCCATTACTAGTAATAAATAAATAAAAATTCCAGTACATAGTATCTCACAAAAGTGAATACACCCCTCACATTTTTGTAAATATTTTATTCTATCTTTCCATGTGACAACATTGAAGAAATTACACTTTGCTACAATGTAAAGTAGTGAGTGTACAGCTTGTATAACAATGGAAATTTGCTGTCCCCTCAAAATAACTCAACACACAGCCATTAATGTCTAAGCCGCTGGCAACAAATGTGATTATACCCCTCAGTGAAAATGTCCAAATTGGGCCCAAAGTGTCAATATTTTGTGTGGCCACCATTATTTTCCAGCACTGCCTTAACCCTCTTGGGCATGGAGTTCACCAGAGCTTCATAGGTTGCCACTGGAGTCCTCTTCCACTCCTCCATGACGACATCACGGAGCTGGTGGATGTTAGAGACCTTGCGCTCCTCCACCCTCCATTTGAGGATGCCCCACAGATGCTCAATAGGGTTTAGGTCTGGAGACATGCTTGGCCAGTCCATCACCTTTAACCTCAGCTTCTTTAGCAAGTGGCCATCTTGGGGGTGTGTTTGGGGTCATTATCATGTTGGAATACTGTCCTGCAGCCCAGTCTCCAAAGGGAGGGGATCATGCTCTGCTTCAGTGTGTCGCAGTACAAGTTGGCATTCATGGTTCCCTCAATGAACTGTAGCTCCCCATTGTTTGTACTCCTCACCTGGTTGCCGCCACACATGCTTGACACCATATGACCAAATAAGTTTATCTTGGTCTCATCAGACTACAGGACATGGTTCCAGTAATCCATATCCTTAGTCTGCTTGTCTTCAGCAAACTGTTTGCGGGCTTTATTGTGCATTATCTTTAGAAGAGGCTTCCTTCTGGGATGACAGCCATGCAGACCAATTTGATGCAGTGTGCGGTGTATGGTCTGAGCACTGACAGGCTGACCCCCCCACCCCTTCAACCTCTGCAGCAATGCTGGCAGCACTCATACGGCTATTTCCCAATGACAACCTCTGGGTACGACACTGAGCACATGCACTCAACCTCTTTGGTTGACCATGGCAATGCCTATTCTGAGTGGGACCTGTCCTGTTAAACCACCGTATGGTCTTGGCCACTGTGCTGCAGCTCAGTTTCAGGGCCTTGGCAATCTTCTTATAGCCTAGGCCATCTTTATGTAGAGCAACAATTATTTTTTTCAGATCCTCAGAGAGTTCTTTGCCATAAGGTGCCATGTTGAACTTCCAGTGACCAGTATGAGAGAGTGAGAGCGATAACACCAAATTTAAC
>BLSH010116461.1:504145-528593 GCA_018402905.1 Glandirana rugosa
GGCACAAAAAATAAAAAACACGATATTTGTTTTTTCCATATTTGTTAAGATTTTTTTATATTTGTTAATGTTTTTTTGTTGTTATAAAAAATGAAAGACGATTTTTTGTATGGGTTATCTTTTGACTTTTTTTATCCGGTTATACATAAGACGATGTACAAAAACCATTTTTTTTTTTTTAGAGTTATACGCATATAACTAAACAAATGTGTTTTCAATATTACAGATGTTTGACGCCCTATATGTCATAGAGTGTTTTCACTCATGTGGGGAGTGTAAAAACATTTATAAAATAATATAGAAAAGTACACTGTTGTGACTTCTTTACTGTGAAACGATGTTACATTTCATCACTCGCATGTCGAACATATTGTCACATTTAAACGACAGGGGAGTTCTATTGAGTTGTGTGTCGGTAATTACAGATTTGGTGACCGTTGTTTTCACTCATGTGGGGATTCACTTTTACAGGTTTAACCGGGTTAATCGGTAAAAGGGAGGGGCCACAGTACACTGAGGAATCACAATGTTCCAGAGTCCATACTTACCCCTCGTCCACACAATTTAAACCACAATAGCGAGAGTGAGAGAGTATGACCAGTGACCTTCAAGTTGTACCGTGGAGTACCTACATTGTAGCAAAGTGTCATTTCTTCAGTGTTGTCACATGAAAAGATATAATAAAATATTTACAAAAATGTGAGGGGTGTACTCACTTTTGTGAGATACTGTATATCCCGCAGTTTGTAGACATTATAACTTTTGTGTAAACAAATCAATATACGCATATTGAGATTTTTTTTTTTTTACCAAAAACATGTAGCAGAATACATATTGGCCTATTTTTTTCAGTTTTCTATTGGGTATGTTTTTTAGCAGAAAGTAAAAAATATTGTTGTTTTTTTGTAATTGTTTATATTTTTTTAGAATTGTTTATACCTTTTTTGTTTATAGCACAAAAAATAAAAAACACGGAGGTGATTATATACCACCAAAAGAAAGCTATTTGGGGGAAGAGAGGACATACATTTTATTTGGGTACAGCATTGCATGACTGCGCAATTGTCAGTTAAACTACAAAAAGTAGCCTGGTCATGAAGAGGGATAAATCTTCTGGAGGTCAAGTGGTTAATCCAGAACAAAATACATAAATCACTTTAAAGTGAGAAAAAAAGGAGACTAAATGGTTATAAAAATGTATAAAGGCAATATATTTTTCATTCAATTATTATTCATTGTTTGCTACAGGCATCCATTTTTCTGATATAAAAAAACTTAAACTAACCAAAACTAAAAATTTAACTAACCAAAAACAAATTCTTTGTATTTGAATCCACCCTCTCCCTTTTCAACAACTTGATTTTTATTTTTACTTTTTGTGCTGCAGGGCACCACTTGCCCCTTTCTCACCGAGGCGAGAATCATGTTATGCCCAATCTCCATGTGCTGAAGGGCTCTGCCTGGCCTTCAGTAACAGAGACCTCCAGCATATCTGCATAGACATTATGAGATTAAGGAGGCAAATTACTTTGCTTGGTCTGCGCAGGTGCCGAAGAATTAGCGAATGCGCAGACCGAACATATTTTCCCATACCTCCATATTTTCTTCACTTACACGCATCTGCCCATTAACAGATCTGCTGAAGGACTCTACGAGGTCTCGAAAGACAGGCAGAGCACTTTGGCACATCTGCGCATGTACTGGGCTATCAAAGATGGCGGCGCTAATAACAGGGGCAGGGCCAGAAGTAATGGGACTTAAGTTCCTCTTTAAATCCACCTATAATAATTGTAAGTGGCAGTCTATAACTAGTTCACTATATACTGTATGAATGCACTTATGCAGCCAGCTTGACTGAATAGATGTTAAAGGATAAATTCACCTTTACAGAAAATATAATAAATGCACATACAGCATCTTTGCTGTATTTATTATTCTTTCCTGCAGGTGCCTGGAAAAGCATTTTGCCCACGTTCAGCAGATCACAGAGGCAATGTGGGCTCCTGTAGACATCTTTACCGGTTTTGTGGCTGTGTAAGCTTTCTGTTTGAAAGCCAGAGGACATCAGTGGACTATGAGAGCGTTCATCAGCACCCCAGCAGCCGAATGAAACTACAAGTCTGTCTGCCGTGGTGCAGACAGTAATTATAATTTATTAATTCACAAGAATCTGAATGAATGCTGGATCTGTGTGGGTGAAGCCTTGCACAGCCGCGTTGTTTTTAAAAAGTGACAGTAGATGTGGGGAGAAGGACCGCCGCATGAATTAAAGCAGAGTTCCGGCCAAAATAACGGGATCTTTTACTTACCGTAAAATCCCTTACTCTGAGTTCATTGACAGGCACAACGACTCATGGACAAGTGGGTTATGCTGCCCTCTTCAGGAGTGACTAGGCAGAACAGGCAGTTCTAACATTAAAAGAACAACAGACAGACACATCCCCTCCCAGGGGGCAGTCGACACTGGCAGCAACCCTCCACCCTGCTACTGCTAGCTCAGTTCATAACAAGCAGTGCAACGTAAACTAGAGGGGTAGCAAAAGAACTTCACCTAACAGAAGCCTCCTGCAACATTTTGCGGCCAAACGCAGCATCCGAGGATGCTAAAACATCAACTTTGTAAAACTTTGAGAAGGTGTGCACTGAGGACCAAGTAGCCGCCTTGCACACCTGAGACACAGACGCCTGATGTCGGAAAGCCCAGGAAGTGCTAATCGCCCTGGTAGAGTGAGCCGTGACCGGGAAAGGAGGCTCCAGACCCCGAACAGCATAGGCTCGGGTCACCATCTGTCTAATCCAACGTGAAATAGTGGCCGACGAGGCCGCCAAACCTTTGCGTGGACCATCCACCACCACAAAGAGTGCATCTGACCTTCCGAAAGGAGGCCGTGGTCGCCAGATACACCCGCAGGGCCCAAACAACGTCCAAGGAGTGCAAAGCAATCTCCCTAGGGTGAGAAGGGTGCAGGCAGAGTGAAGGAAGGACAATGTCCTCATTGATATGGAAAGAAGACATCACCTTCGGCAAGAAGGAAAGTGACAGGCATAAAACCACCTTAGCCTTGTGTAGGACCAGATATGGGGACCTACAGGACAGAGCCGCCAACTCAGACACCCACCAAATGGATGTGATAGCTACCAGGAAAGCCACTTTTTGCGAAAGCAATTGTAGCGATATCTCCCTGATATTCTCAGGGCGACTTCTGAAGTACCGAGAGGACCAAATTGAGGTCCCACGACGCCTAAGGTGCCGAAACCCCCTGCACGAACGTGCGGATCAAAGAGCGCGTCGCCAAAGGACGCTTAAAAAAGATCGCCAGGCAGATATCTGACCCTTGAGCGTATTCAACGCCAGCTTCTGGTCGAGACCATGCTGCAGAAAGGCCAGAATCCGAGATACATAAAAAGATCGGGGATTCCACCACCCATTCTCGCACCAGGCAATATAAGCCCTCCAGGTGAGGTGGTAAATCTTTCTGGAAGTGGCCTTACGTGCCTTAAGCATAGTGGGGATCACTGAGTCCGAGACCCCCCCCCAATCCCTCAATACCTGGGATTCAATAGCCAGGCCGTTAAAGCCAGGGAGTGTAAAGCAGGATGCAAGATGTGCCCCTGAGACAGTAGATCCTCGCGAAGCGGGAGTCGCCAGGGGACGTCCACCACCATTCGAACTACGTCGGTGTACCAAGGATGCCTTGGCCAGCCTCGAGCTATAAGAATGGTCGGTATGCCCTCCGTTTCCATTCTATGCAGTAGGCGCGGAAGCAACTTGAGAGGGGGAAAGGCGTAGAGGAGCCGGTACCAAGCCCACGGAGCTACTAAGGCATCCGCCGCGTCTGCCAAGGGATCCCTGTCCTGCTCACAAAGGTCTGCACCTTCCGATTGAGACGAGATGCTAGCAGGTCCACGTCTGGTGTACCCCACCTCAGACAAATCTGATGGAACACGTCCGGATGAAGGGACCACTCCCCTTGCTCCAACCCCTGATGACTGAGGTAGTCCGCCTGCCAATTCCCTACACCCAGGAATGTGGACGGTGGAGATTGCTGGTACGTGGAGATCTGCCCACCGCAGAATGTGAGCTGCCTTTGAGGCCACAGCCGAGCTTCTTGTCCCGCCCTGGTGGTTCACGTATGCCACAGCCGTGGTGTTGTCCGACTGAATCCGGACAGGGCACCCGTGCAGCCTCCTCATCCAATGGGAGAGGCAGCACCTGATGTCCCGCAATTCCAGAACATTGATCGGGAGACGAGATTTCTCCGGAGACCACCGGCCTTGGGCCAACAGCCCCAGTACTCCTCCCCAGCTGATCAGGCTGGCATCCGTCGTAAGCACCGTCCAATGAAGGGGGAGGAATGACTTCCCCAGCCACAGGGCCGGAGCCCGCATCCACCAGAGAAGGGATGACCTGGTCTGGTGGTCCATCCTGATCAACCGATCCAGGGATGAGGGGGACTCGTCCCACTTCCAAAGAATCTCCTGCTGCAGAGCACGGGTGTGACACTGAGCGTGATGAACCGCCTCGAAGGTGGACACCATGAGCCCCAGGACCCGCATGCAAAATCGCAGGGAGGACCATTCCTGCGACAGCAGGGGCCGTACTGCCAACTGAAGCGTCTGTAGCTTGGATGGTGGAAAGAAAACCTTTGCCTGGGCTGCATCCAGGATCAGACCCAGATACTCCAAGTGGTGAGACGGAGTCAGCACCGACTTTGGGCGATTGATCACCCAGCCGAACTCCTGCAGAGTATGCAAGGCAATCGTCACTTTGTCCCTGAGAGCTGGAGCCGACTCTGCTCGTAAGAGCAGGTCGTCCAGATACGCCACCACCGCGATGCCCCTCTGCCTCAGCAGAGCCAGAACCGGGGCCAGCAGCTTGGTGAAGACCCGAGGTGCAAAGGCCAGGCCAAACGGGAGAGCCACAAACTGATAGTAATGCTCCCCAAGCGCAAATCGCAGAAAGCGCTGGTGCTGGGTGCATATGAGAACATGCAGGTATGCATCTTTGATGTCAAGGGAAGCCAGGAAATCGCCCTGGTGCAGGGCCACTATCACAGAGTGGACAGACTCCCTCTTGAATCTTTGTACACGTACGTAGCAGTTGAGAACCTTCAGGTCCAGGATTGACCGGACGCCATCCTTCTTCGGGATCACAAACAGGTTGGAGTAAAACCCTTGGAAACGTTCCATATGCGGAATGGGAACCACCACCCCTTGACGGAGTAGGTCCTGCCCGCGGGCAGTTGCAAATTGGAGACGAAGAACCTGTCCGGAGGATGGGAACGAAATTCTGTTCTGTACCCTGACGAGATCACCTCATGCACCCAGTGGTCCGAAATGCGGGAGGTCCACTGGTCCGCAAACCCCAGGAGACGTCCCCCCACCCGAAGGACGGGCGGGGGCAGTCCTTCATGCGGAGGAGGACTTGTCCTCCGGCTTGTCGTGCTTACACTGCCAGGGATGTTTCTGTCCACCCGCGTGGGCTTTGGCGGGCTGCGAGCCCTTGCCCGAAGAATGGGAGGAACGAAAAAGCCGCTTATGGAGGGACCCCGCCTGCGACGTGGCAACGTACTCTTCCTTGTCTCCGGGAGAAAGGTGCTCTTCCCTCCCGTGAGATCCTTGATAATCTCTTCCAAGGAGGCTCCAAAGAGCCGCCCACCCTGAAAAGGCAGGTCCGCCAGGGCCTTCTTAGATGTTTGGTCCGCCGAGCAACATTTTAGCCAAAGCAAAAGCCTGACCACCACAGAAGACACGGACAATTTGGAGATCAGGGGGGCCGCGTCCAGGGCTGCATCACACAGATACTTAAGCCCTTGTACAAGCTGTTCAGCGAGTTCCATGCATGCGGGGGGAACCTTTGCTTTGCTCATTTCGCGGTGCAACAGTTTTGCCTATTCAGTGAGCGTTTGCGACACCAAAGCAGAGGCCACTACAGGCCACATGGCCGACCCTGCCAGAACAAACATGGATCTGGCGATGGCCTCGGCCTTCCTGTCAGCCAGGTCCTTAAAGGACGGCATGCCTTCCACTGGGATCGTGGTCACCTTGTTCAGGTGAGACACAGGGGGATCCACGGGGGGTGATGCCCATTTTTTCAATAGGCTGTCCTCGAAGGGATAGCGCACAGAGAAACGTTTGGGTATGGGAAGGAAGCTCTGAGGCCGTTCCCAGTCTCTGTAAACAAACTTATCCAGATAAGACACATAGGGAAAAACCTTAGCCACACGGGCCGGTTTGTGTGACCCGAAGGGGACGGGCACCTCCTGCGAGGGCCCAGTCGCATCATCCAGCTTTAGGGCATCTTGCACTGATGTGATCACGGCGCTGACTAGTGCCTTCTCGTGTGCAGCAGTGGCTGCCGCAAATTCATCCTCATTACCGTGAGAATCCGGGGCCTCGCCATCCGACAGCTCAATGGGGGTCCCCGTCACGGTGGAGCCCCCGTCCCCGTCAGGGTCCGATCCTCCCCAGAGGAAGGGGGGGGGGCAGGGGCCGCTTTCTCGCCACCTTGCGCTCCCACAGTGTCTCTACCCGGGAGACAAATAAATCCAGGACCGCCGACAGAGCGTCAAGAGGGAGTGCAGTCCCTGAGGCGCTGACTGCAACAATGGAGAGGTCTGGTGGGGTAGCACCAGCATCAGCCGCCATTGCGTCACCCACCCTGGTACACGCCACCTAACTGAGGCCTGGGTACCAGGAGACCAGGCACCCCCCACCCCAAAAACGCTGCGCAGGACTTACTACAGGAGGGCCACCGCAGGGGGACTCACCACATGCCCGCTCAACTCTTCAGGAGAGAAGCCGTGCCTGCTGCTGCTGCCTACTGCTGCCGCTGCTTGCCTGCCCGTCCTCCACCTGCTGTTGTCCCACGGAGAGAAACTATCAGTGATGTGCTGGGGGTAAAACGGCGCCAGAAAGCTCAGGGACCGCCCCTACACACACACACACACACACACACACACACAGGTCGGAAACAATGCATGGGCCACAAGAAAATGGCTGCCACTGCACACTAGGAGCCAAACCCAGCCAAAAAAATGCTGCGACTACGACAAAATGGCCACCGGGTGTCCCGGTGGGGGGGAAATACTGCAGGAGGAGAGTCTGTACTTAGTGGGGGGTCTATACTGAGGGGGGACTATAATTGGTGGGTGGGGGGGGTGACACCATGTTTTGCAGCACCGGTTGACACCAACCCTAGTGATGCCACTGAAAACTGGGCATAGTTTACAGTATACCTTTGTTACATTGCATGAGGCATGAGTATTCCAGGGGTATTTTTATCTTAAAAGTTATATTTTAGCTGGAACTCCGCTTTAAAGAATATGTAAAAACCCAACATTTCATATTCCTGATAAGTGCTTGCTGTACCATGTACTTGTATGAGAAAGTATCCGGTTCTCTTTGTATTGCTTCCTTTGTGTGAAATCACTGGTGTTCCTGCCAGTCCCTCTGCTTTTCTATTAAAAACTGACCACACTAGGCCATGAGAGCACAGCGTGGTCAGTTCCCTAGCCCTTCTACAATGATCAGACTTGTGCTGACACCCCATGCCTGCACAGCCATTCACTTGGAAGATCAGTGTACTGCTGTTTCTTCTCCTCCAGCTCTCTGAGAACAGAGATCACTTATAAAATAAAAAAAAGGGGGAGAAAAGGAATTTATAATGGTTTTTATATGTATACACACGTTTTGCCTTTCATTCCTATTTTAAACTAAATGGGTTGTGAGGGTTTATATATACTGTAGCTTTATTCTACGAAGCCACACTGGAGAGTCCCCTAGCTTCCCACAATGAAAAGCACTCTATGAATGGAGGAGGTGGGCCTTTTATTCCGTCCTCCATTCATAGAGCATGTTTCATTGTGAGAATCAATGATTGTATGAAGTGGATGGGGGTGAAAAGGGCTGGCATAGTTGGCCCTTTTGACGAATGCCCGTGTCAGGTCCATCCACTCCTATTAACCCCCACAGTACAGAGGTTATCACAGCTGTAGGGGCATCTGGGAAGGGATTGAAGATTTCAATGACCATGGCAGCCGCCAACTTAAAGGGGTTGTAAACCCTCCCGGTTTTTCACTTTAATGCATTCTATGCCATTAGGGTGAAAAACCTTTTTTGTTGCAGCTGCCCCTTGGACCCCCCCCCCCCACCCGGTTACTTACCTGGGTCGATCATTCCTGCGCTGGGCGACGAGTCTAGCAGCTCCAGCCGGTGTCTCAGGTCCTCATTGGATAGATTGATAGCAGGGGAGCCATTGGCTCCCACTGCTGTCAATCAAGTTGAGTGACACGGGAGCCGGGGGTCGGGGCCGAGTTCTGTTGTCTGTGTCAATGGACGCACCAACAGGACAGGGGAGCGCGCCCGCACGAGTGCCCCCAGGGAAAGCGTTTATCTGATGGGTCACTCGAGGAGGAGCCAGGAGCGCCGCCGAGGGACCCCAGAAGAGGAGGATCGGGCCACTTTGTGCAAAACCCTTGCACAGAAGAGGTAAGTATAATAATATATGTGTTATTTTAAGGGAAAAAAAGCGGACGTTTAGTATCGCTTTAAGGGACACTCTTGCTTTACTGTAAGTGCTGTCCTTGGTGCTGATTTAAAAAGAAATATTTCACTACATCTGAGCTTTAATTAGAAGGCTCGAAATCCATCATTATTTTCTGTGGTTTGTTAATGTAAGCGCAGCTGTTGCAACCCTTTTAACTGAAAAACCTATTTGTTCCCGGAACAACAAAGAAAGAACTACTCACTTGATCTTTGGTTTTTGATGAAGAAGAGTTTCAGTCTCTCTTTAAAGGTATTCTCATTGACATAGAACTCCACTTGTACCCTGCAAAACACAGAAACAGAGCGGTCAGGAGCTGCGTACCTACATGTGCTCCATATAATAACATACGGCTGTCCTGTAACGAGAATCATTCAAATGAATGTATTAAATCTGAATTCCAGGCAGATATAAAAGACTCAAATTAATGCAGCTCTGTATTCAATAGTACATGATTAAATGTTTACTTTTACAACACATGAACAGTGTAAGTAAGTTGAATGTGACTCAGTATCCGTCTCTTCCATTCCTTACAGCAGAGCTTAGACTGGATGAGGGAATAAAAAGCAAAAGCAGCCAGTTAGTTGTGTTGCAGTACTCAGATGCTTATAAAGAGCATGCTGATAGAAGGAGAGAGCAAAGTGACAGATAATTCCACAGTCTGCTGCTTCTCCTTTCACTGTCCAATCACAGGCTGAGAAAGGGACAAGACTTGTAAGTGTTACTGAACTGCAGCAAAGGAAAAATAAGGCCTCTCGCCCAGCCAGGCAATGCTGTTCTGTGTGGCAGAGCTGTATAAATCTTGATAAACAGAAATGCAAATCTTTTGTTAGGTAAAACAGTTCCCATATATGAGGTACGTTTGTTTGCCTGGAGTTCAGTCTTAAGATAAGGCATTCGTATTTCAGCAATTTACAAAAACTGCAAAGATTTACTGAAATCAGAAAGATCATCGCATGGATGATGTGTCTGTCCTAATGTCAGATTTATAGGGCAATGCTTTGTGAGTGATGCAATCAATTTGAGTATCATCATAGACAATCTGAATAACTATAGAGCTTACATTCTAATGTCCTCATCACAGACACACACTAAGACTATTCTATAGCTCTGACATAGTCCACAGTGCTGTGCAGAGAACACTGAATCCGTCACAGTTTCTGCACCAGAGGAGCTTACACTCTAATGTCCCTATCACAGTCATTCACTAAAACTATTCTATAGCTCTGACATAGTCCACAGTGCTGTACAGAGAACACTGAATCCGTCAGTTTCTGCACCAGAGGAGCTTACACTCTAATGTCCCTATCACAGTCATTCACTAAAGCTAGTCAATAGCTCTGACATAGTCCACAGTGCTGTACAGAGAACACTGAATCTGTCACAGTTTTTGCACCAGAGGAGCTTACACTCTAATGTCCCTATCACAGTCATTCACTAAAGATATTCTATAGCTCTGACATAGTCCACAGTGCTGTACAGAGAACACTGAATCCATCAGTTTCTGCACCAGAGGAGCTTACACTCTAATGTCCCTATCACAGTCATTCACTAAAGATATTCTATAGCTCTGACATAGTCCACAGTGCTGTACAGAGAACACTGAATCCGTCACAGTTTTTGCACCAGAGGAGCTTACACGCTAATGTCCCTATCACAGTCATTCACTAAAGCTATTCTATAGCTCTGACATAGTCCACAGTGCTGTACAGAGAACACTGAATCCGTCAGTTTCTGCACCAGAGGAGCTTACACTCTAATGTCCCTATCACAGTCATTCACTAAAGATATTCTATAGCTCTTACATAGTCCACAGTGCTGTACAGAGAACACTGAATCCGTCACAGTTTTTGCACCAGAGGAGCTTACACTCTAATGTCCCTATTGCAGTCATTCACTAAAGCTATTCTATAGCTCTGACATAGTCCACAGTGCTGTATAGAGAACACTGAATCCGTCACAGTTTTTGCACCAGAGGAGCTTACACTCTAATGTCCCTATAGTAGTCATTCACTAAAGCTATTCTATAGCTCTGACAGAGTCCACAGTGCTGTACAGAGAACACTGAATCCGTCAGTTTTTGCACCAGGGGAGCTTACACTCTAATGTCCCTATCACAGTCATTCACTAAAACTATTCTATAGCTCTGACATAGTCCACAGTGCTGTACAGAGAACACTGAATCCATCAGTTTTTGCACCAGAGGAGCTTACACTCTAATGTCCCTATCACAGTCATTCACTAAAGTTATTATACATTTATATAGCTCTGACATTTTCCAACGTGCTGCACTTGAAACACTATACCATTCAAATTATCTTTGCACCAGAAGAGCTTACATTCTAATGTCACACATGTCTAATCACACACTAGTATTATCATGCACATATATAACTCTGCAGTGCAGTACAGAGAACAGTGAACCAATCATCTCAGTCCTTACACCAGAGGAGCTTACACTCTACTCTTTCTTGTACAGTCACAAACATTACCGGGTCATTTTGGTCAGATGCCGGTTTATTTTTTTAGGGGAGGAAAAGTAGAGTGCCTGGAGAAAAAGGGGGGGGGGGGGGGATATACAAAATCTATGCAATTATCACCCCTTGTGGGGACTAAGTCCAGCACAGCAAGACAGCAGAGTTCACTCCACAACAGATCTTCCAGCATTCTCTTTTCCACCGGAACAGAAATGATCCTTCCATTGAGATACCCTGAGGAGTACAATCCTCTCAAGGACAGGCAGATCTCATAATCACAGCTTGCAGGAACCAAGAAATTTACACTTTCAGAACAAGCAACGGGAGCATAGACCACAACAAATCCTCCTGACCGAGGTTCTAATCCTTTATCACTACAAATAAAGCCAAAAAACATTCTGCACAATACAAATCCCACTGCAAGGACACATTTATTTAAGTTTAAAGAATGTCTAAGCCAAAACTTCTTCACTGTTATGTATATACAAGGGAGGGGTTCTTTTTTATATTTGCTGTCTATGTCCCTGATGGGGAGATTTCACTTTACTTCCTGGCAGGAAGTGAGAACAAATTGCTCCAAAGTGAGGGTACATCCCCTCTAATGCCTCTTGCACACTGCAGCTAGAAAAAGCTCAGTACAGCGTTTTTTTTGTTTTTTTTTACTGATCTAAAATGCAACTCATTGCACAGGTCCATAAACAGGGGCCGTGTATTCATGAGTAAAAAAAAAAAGAAAAATCTGCATTCCCAGTCAGTATTTTGCACTGCTACATGCAAATACTCACATATAAGCAAAAACATTAATTGATTTTGCCTAGGAATGTATTGTACATGTAAATGTGCATATACTCGAGCAAAGATATGCATGAATACAGGCAAAACAAATGCCTGAAATTACATCCAGAAATGCTGATGCTCAAACATCCGTACCATGTGCAAGAGGACACCAGTAACGTGAGCGGATCTCCACTGCATCTGAGCACTAGAAACCAAAAAAAAAATTTAATTCATTTTTAATATTCAAATCAAACTCCCCATCCATCCATATCTTCATACTTTATTTTGGTAAGAAATCTCTTTGAAAAACACCCCCTAGCATTTCTGGTCATGGCCATCTTGAGTAAGGGCAAATGATTCATGCAGCTTTTACTTCCTGGAATCCATCTGCCTGCAGCCCGTAGGAAAGTGTCCTTAGCTGAGAAAACCCCTCCACTTCTCCTCCGCTCCTGAAGACTCCTGGGATGTATGACATCATTTGCAGGCAGTGGCTCCTGTGTCCTCTCCTCCTCGGCAGCGAGTGGCTTGCGGGCATCGGCACCTGTGTCTTCTCCTCTTCTGCTTTGGCAGCGGGCGGGTTGCGGGCAGTGGCTCCTGTGTCCTTTCCGCTTCAGCGGCGGGCAGTGCGGCTCCTGT
Organism: Glandirana rugosa; assembly: GCA_018402905.1. Lineage (NCBI taxonomy): Eukaryota > Metazoa > Chordata > Amphibia > Anura > Ranidae > Glandirana > Glandirana rugosa. The sequence continues at coordinate 516,581 of BLSH010116461.1, forward strand.
GTCCTTACCTCCTCGGCTTTGGCAGCGGGCGGGTTGCGGGCATTGGCTCCTGTGCCGCCTCATCCTCAACTTCGGCAGCGGTCAAGTTTCAGGCAGCAACTCCTGTGTCCTCTCCTCCTCAGCTTCTGCGGCAGGCAGCGCGGCTCCTGTGTCCTCTCCTCCTCGGCTTCTGCAGGGGGCGGGTTGCGGGCAGTGGCTCCTGTGTCCTCTCCTTTTTGGCTTCAGCAGCGGGCAGCATGGCTCCTGTGTCCTCTCCGTCTCGGCTTTGGCAGTGGACGGGATGCGAGCAGCAGCTTCTGTGTCCTCTCGGCTTCGGCAGTGGGCATCAGCTCCTGTGCTGTTTCCTCCTTGGCTTCGACAGCAGGCGGGTTGAGGGCAGCGGCTCATGTGTCCTCTCTTCCTCGGCTTCGGCGGTGTGCAGTCTGACCCGTGTCCTCTCCTCCTCGGCTTCGGCAGCTTCCGCCGTGCGACTCCTTCCTCCTCCTCCTAGGCGTCCAATAGGATTGCCTGACCTTTCAGCCAAACGGATGACGGGTCTCAAGACCCACTTCCTGATTGGCCAGGAGGAGGATCAGTGTGGTGATAGTGAATATTCATTCGCTATTGTCACACGCCCCAAGCCCAACCTTTTTTGAAGCCTATTAGAGCCTCTGGCTCTAATCACGGGCTTTGAAAAAACACCCACCCCCCCATTGGAATCCATGCGTTTGGCGCCCTGTATGTAGATCAGGGGGTGGGACGCATGGACACGGGGATGGCGCCCATAATGGCCGGGCCGCTGCTGCGCTCCATCAATAGTCATCAGAACAGATGATGATTCTTACAATGGCGACACACAAACAGCAATAGAAACTGTCAGGACTTCTTAGGTCCTTGCATAGAGGAGCATCTAGCTGCTGTGCATTTTAGGCCTCATGCACACTGGACATTTTTACAGTTGCTGTTTTTGGCTTCAGACGTTTTTTTTCTGCATTTCCTCCATCATGTTATCCTATGTGTCCATGCACACACAGGCTGTTATCAGCAGTTTTAGGCTGGGGCGTTTTCTAGCTGGAAAAAACCCCCCAGAACTAGTGGGTTTTGAGAGGAGTTTTTAAGCTATAAAACAGATCTAACTCTGAAAAAAGCTTAAAAATGCCAAAAAACGCAGAAAAACACAGCTGTCTGGCGTTTTTCAGCGTTTTTGAGCCATAAGCTTTTATGGGAGTATAGTTTTGCTAAAAAATGCTACAGCAAAAAAAATGCTGAAAAACTCCAGTGCAAAAAAAGCTGAAAAACTCACTCTATAGCTACAGCTTTCTACAGCTAATGTTACTGGCTTTTTTATAATGTCCAGTGTGCATGAGGCCTTAGTGTGCCCGGGTGATAAAGGGTACTAAACATGAGCACCACTCCGTATAGCGCTCAGCTCCGTCCAGCGTGCCATAGACTTTAAGAAGCTGCAGGCAGCAAGTCTGGACCCTGCACGTGTCTCACCTGGACGCACTGAAACGCCTAGAGGAACGCACAGCAGCTGGCTGTCCCTTGTGCAAGCGCACTAACACTTCTCCACTCCACCCAAAACTGAAAAAAAAGGTTTTGTCATACACATGAAAAAAAAAATTACATATGATACAAAATATCCAATATTTCATAAATCCGCAGTGGAGCTCCGAACATTAGACAGAGGAGAGCAACAAACTGCTATACCACCACCAACAGTGTATAGTGTCCCATATAATAGCTACTTACACATTTCTCATCTCATAGTCATACATTCTGTGCTGAGGTTTCTGTACACAGATACAGCAATCTTCATCGAGAAAACATGTTGCAGTTGGGGTGATCGGAGGATCCTCCTGTGTTTACGCCTATTGCTGTCGCAGAAGCAGAGAGCTGATACTGCGCATACCAGCGGATGTGTGATAGCCGGGGTTAAATGATTGGAATATCAGACCATCCTGTCCTATCACTCATTGCAAGTATTACAGTACACTGCTGCTGGATTCTATGGATTATATATCACCCTTCAATTCACATAGATAAAATCATATAATCAATGTTAGGAGTCAACTATCTACATCTCTCCTTATGCTAAGCTAGGATAATGGGCAGCAACAATGGTATAATATATATATATATATATAATAAATACTGTATAAAATGATAAAGTATAGCTAAAGGCAAGACTTTTCTTTTAGTTTTCTTAGTTTTGGATAGAATGCAGAGGGAATAGAATGCTTGTCAGTTTTTATTGCGGTCTGTGCCCCTGTTAAGGAGATTCGCCTTCTCTTATTGTCCTGTTTATCATTGAAACCGACAGGAAAAGAAAATCCCAAAGTTTGGCTTGTCCCCAGAAAAGTAATTTGGACACTAGTTCTGGTGATAACCAAAAATGGCAAAAAAAAAAAAAAAAACCTTACTCTATCCAAAATGACAAAAAAAAGTTTTGCCTGTAGTTCTACTTTAGACTAATCAGTGGTACGGGATGCCTGGCAGGGGCAGCCCGTCCCTTAAGGGCGCACAGGCGCTGCCCCCTCTATCCTCACCACCCCCCTATGCTAAATGCATAGATTATGCATAGCATGAATCTATCCATGGCCGCCGCAGCCACCCCCTATTAATGTGTCCGGCCCCTTTCAGGATGCCGGCCGCATGAATTACAGCGACGGGAGTGTTTTTTTTTAGCCATAGTCTCTAATAGGCTTCAAAATAGAGTGGACTCACATGTGTTAGAAAAGTAAATGAATATTCGCTTTTCTTACACTGAATCGCTTCTCTGCCAATCAGGAAGCGTGGATCCGTTACCTGTTGCTGGACACCGCTGCCCGCCAGCCCGCTTCCTGGATGGGGTAAGTGCGGGGCTGTTTGCTGCCCACCTCCCCGCCCCCAAAAGAAAAAAACACTGGCCGCCACTGATGCCTGCCACTGAAAACTAGAAGGGCTCATTCACATGGGCATACATGTATTTTCTGCATGAAAGAAAGGTTCTTGCTGGCAGAGCTAGAAGATCCTGCATAAAATACACACTTAGGGCCGGTTCACACTGGAGCGGCGCGATGCGGCGCTCGAGGTGATCTCAAGGCGGCTTGCGAGGAGACTTCTATCATAGAAGTCAATGCAAGCCGCCTGAGATCGCCCTGAAAATAGTGCAGGAACCATTTTTCTAAGGCGGAGCGAAGCGATTCGCTCCTATTAGAACGGTCCCATTTGCACAGCATTGAGGTGAATTGTCAGGCGACTCAAGTCGATTGACAATTCGCCTAGATGTGAACGGGCCGCGAAGTCACGCTGCATCGCGCCGCTCCAGTGTGAACCGGCCCTAACAAGTACTATGCATGCTTATACACATTTATGTGCATACGTGTGTAAAATCTACAGCTGTGTCCAATGCGAATGTGCTCTAGTGATCAGAATCCCACCACTGAGAACAAAGTATAGGCATTGTTGGGCACAAAGGATACCTGAAAAGCCCCTATACTATAGGTATAATGTAACACAGGCAATACATTGCTTTGACAAGGTGATTTTACTGCTCTGTCCTACAGTGTTACATTTGTTTTACATTAAGGTGACCAGATTTTTAAAATTAAATCCGGGGACATTTTTTTTTTTTTTTATGGGCAAATAGTAAAGTATTTTATAAGCATATTTTCCTCAGATGATATATGCAGTGTATGTGGTATGTGTTTATGTAATGATTGTATGATACATACATTATTTCTGGAAATCATTTCACACCAGCCCCACAGCATTATTATACCAGCCCAACCGCACAATGTCATTATTTTCTTGCTCGTAAAAGGGAAAACCATACATTTTAAAGCACATTTGAAGAGTGTATTATACTCACCAGTGCTCATCAGCTCAGCCTCACCAGTGACCATCAATGCAGCCTCACCAGTGCCTATCAATGCAGCCTGATCAGTGCCCATCAATGCAGCCTCACCAGTGCTCATCCAATTCAGCCTGTTCAGTGCTCATCAATGCAGCCTGTTCAGTGCTCACCAATGCAGCCTTACCTTTGATCAGTGTATAGCGAGGAGAGGAGTAGGACTATACAGAGCAGGCAGGGATTTCCTGTTTACCCTGCATGGCCGCTGTCCTCAGGTGGAGTCCCACCTCCTATGATAGATGTCACCAGTGTGCTGCCTATCATAGGAACCGGCCTAGGAGGAGGCAGGACTTCGTCTGACAGCTGGGTAAGCGGGAGATCACCACTATGTGCAATCTGGGGACGCTCGCCCCCTCACCACCCAGTCAGAGACAGCCCAGCCGCAGGACTCATGGTAGGGCCGGCACTGGGCGCATTCCTCTGCCCCAGCTCGCAGTGCACTCGCCCAGGTTCAGCCCGCCAATCCAGGGACAAAACCGGGGACAGACCTCCTCCAGGGACAGCCTCCTCAAAACGAGCACTGTCCCCTGAAACCGGGGACGTCTGGTCACCCTATTTTACATGCTTTACATGTCTATTAGAATTAGGGCCGGTTCACACTGCTGCGATGTGGGAACCCTGCGAATCCACTGTGGGTTCCTGCATGGCATGTCTCCGGGCGGCAGTTCACACTGCCCTATGCGAACTGCGGGGAGTGTCAATAGAAAGTTAATGACACCCCCAAATCAGTTCTTATACTATCTGTATGGCTGAGATTGCATTGCATAGAGATCGCATGTGACTACAGTGCGGTGCAAATCACATCCGATCTGGCCGCAAGCAGCAGTGTGATCCGACCCTTAAGGGGGAGGCTGTGAACTGTAAACGGACAAATTATTGGAATCAGAAGGGCAGCGCCCTAAAAATAGACCCTTACTAATCTGTCTGCCAAGACGTCTCAGTGACAGGTGGACGGTAACGGCACATCAGCTGGCAGAAATATACTTAATAGAAACAGGTGATGTAGCTGTGGTCACTTTAAGTCACATCTGGGTTGGGGGGGGGGGGGCGAAATAAAATGGTAAACAGATAAACGGTATTCTCATCTGTATATCTTTATATATCCCTAGGAGTAAAGTGTGCAGAAGAATAGTATTTTGAAAGTTTAAAAATGTACAGTATATCATTTATATCATATTAGTTATATTAATATATATTCTAATATATTTTGTACATGATTGTAAGCAGGATCATCCAATACTGCCAGGTGGTCAGAAACAGATCTGGTAGGTTTAGTTTTGGATCATCTAAGGCCCATATGTGAAACACAAGGCTGCCAAGCCTTGTCATGTGGACCTCGCACCTAGTTCTGCAGCCAGAAGGTGGAGGAACTCCATATCACCACCTCTGGCTCTTACCCTTTGTTCCCACTCCCCACTGTCACTTGTAAACATAGAAGGGACATTTTTGCTCTCAGCAGCTCCCGGCTCTAACAGATCCCTGCATGCACTCACAGCACAGCGGGGACAGATCTCCAGAGAGGGAGAACAATGCATGCCACCTACACAGGGAGGTACTGGAGCCAGGCCAGGTAGGAAAGAGAGATGCGAGGAAGCTTTGCATTCTGTACACAGCACACCCCTGAACTCTGCACTCGGTACACAGTGCACACCTGAACTCTGCACTCTGTATGCAGTGCACACCTGAACTCTGCACTCGGTACACAGTGCACACCTAAAATCTGCACACAGCTCACCCCTGAACTCTGCACTCTGTACACAACTCACCCTTGAACTCTGCACTCTGTACACAGCACACCCCTGAACTCTGCACTCTGTATGTAGTACACACCTGAACTCTGTACACAGCTCACGCCTGAACTCTGCACTCTGTATGTAGTGTACACCTGAACTCTGTACTCTGTACACAACTCACCCCTGAACTCTGCACTCTATACACAGTTCACCCCGTATGTAATGCAAACCTGAACCTTGCACTCTGTACATAGTGCACCCCTAAACCTTGCATTCTGTACACAGCACACACGCAGTGCACACCTGAACTCTGCACACAGCTCACCCCTGAACTCTGCACTCTGTACGTAGTGCAAACCTGAACTCTGCACTCTGCACACAGCTCACCCCTGCACCCTGCACACAGCACACCCTGAACTCTGCACTCTGTATGTAGTGCAAACCTGAACTCTGCACTCAGTGCAGAGCACACCCCTAAACTCTGCCCTCTGTACATAGTACACACCTGAACTCTGCACTCTGTACACAGCACACCCCTAAACTCTGCACTCTGACCGTAGTGCACACCTCAACTCTGCAGTCTGAACACAACTCACCCCTGAACTCTGCACATTATACACAGTTCACTCTTTATGTAATGCACTCCTGAACCATGCACTCTGTACATAGTGCACCCCTTAACCTTGCACTCTGTACACAGCACACCCCTAAACTCTGCACGCTGTATGTAGTGCACCTCTGAACTCTGCACTCTGTACATGGTGCACCTCTGAACTCTCCACTCTGTATACAGCTCACCCCTGAACTCTGTACACAGCTCATTCCTGAACTGTTCACTCTGTATGTAATGCACTCCTGAACCCTGCACTCTGTACATAGCGCGCCCCTAAACTCTGCATTCAGTACACAGTGTACCCCTAAACTATGCATTCTGTACACAGCGCACCCCTAAACCTTGCACTCCATACACAACACACCCCTAAAATATGCACTCTGTACACAGTGCACCCCTAAACCCTGCACTCTGTACATAATGCACTCCTGAACTCTGCACTCTCTACATAGCATTATCCTGAACTCTGCACTCTGTATATAACACACTCCTGAACCTGCACTCTGCATGTAGCACACCCAAGATACAACTGGCCCTTTAAGGGTAAATCATACTGCTAATGCGGCCCGCAATGAAATTAAGTTTGAGACCCTTGATCTAAGACAAAGAAAGCCAGGGACTGACCCCCTATAAATAAAATTCTACTTATGGGTGAACTGATCCTTTAAAGTGGAAGTCCATGCTAAAACTAAAATCCTTACATCTATAGACACCCACAATCTAACACTAACCTATCTAGCCCTGTGAAGAAAAAATCAGCATACATACCTTTTTTTAAGGCAATCCGACCCGCTTTCCAGCGGCGAAAGCTCTGCAGGGGACACGGCCGACAACAGTGGTGAAATAAATGGGAAGTGACATCACCCATGGACTTACTATGGGGCTTCCATTGTCGTCCATGTCCTCTGCACCCACCTCCACAGCGAAGCCGCGGCTGACAGCTCAGTGTGGGATCGGGTCGGATCGCCTGCAGAAAAGGTATGTATGCTGATTTTTTCTTTACAGGACTAGATAGGTTAGTGTTAGAATGTGAGTGTCTATAGATGGAGGGATTTTAGTTTTAGCATGGACTTCCACTTTAAATATGCCAACTCTGGATTTCCCAGCATCAAAGTGTCCCTTCAAGGAAAGGAGACACTTTCTAGGACTCTGCAAGCATTAGATGTAAGCTATTTTAAAACACTAGTCTGCTAGTTTATGCCCTTCCTCTGGTGGGTTTAGGGCAATGTCACTTCTTATCCGCTTATATTTAAAGTGAATCTAATGTCAGATAGATTTTTTTCAAGGTAAGTGCATGCACAACAAATTATGTGTCAATGTAACACAGGTATTTATTACTTATCACAGAGATCAAAGTGACTGACAATGCTTTCATCTGCTTTTGATCTCAGAAGAACGGACCAATCTTTGCTTGGACAATATTTTAGGTCAAGATCTACTTTCTGAACTGACTTCCTGCAAATTTACAAAATACAGTCCGATGACTAAAAGGGTTATTTAGAAAAATGCATTGCTATCTGTCCAGAAAATCGGAATGCACATTTGCTCTGTGCAAATTGGGCAAAACAAATGGTACTGGATTATTTTCTCTTCTGAACCAATGTTCTTTCATTATTGGCAGTAGTACAATACCACATAATGGCCACTAGATGGCGCTAAGAAGCATAGAATTACATATGTTTTTTTAACAAGAAATACAGAGAACACTAGAAGGAATTAGAAAATAAATTTAACCAATAGTTTCATTATTTTCATACCCCTAAGGGAGGGCAGACCTGCCTGTAGCCGACTAATGACATCTTCCCAGCCTAGGCAAAGTCATTGGAATAGAGTGACTAGGAAGACTTTTAATGCTGAAAGGTTTTTCTTTTTAAATGATGCTATTGCTATATATTGTCCCATGTCAGGAACGTATTTGTGTAGACTTGTAGTTATGGAAAGGTCCCCTTTAATAGTGTAATCTAGAAATAATGGCTGTGTTGAACACAATCATTTTTCTTGGTGGTTTTGGTCTCTTTTTTCCCCCTATTTTAAGAATGCTGCACTCTTCGGGCCTCCCTCTGGATTTGTATGCACCTTTCATTAACAGTGGATATTTGTTGTGACCTTTATAATCCTTTCCCAATTAAGACAAAGGCTGCCTGACTGTAATGGCTTCTGATAGGAACACAGGAAAAAAATCTCTTAATTGGTGACAGATTAGTGAAGTAACATTTCCTGCAATTAAAAATAATGTGGCCTGAAGATTTAGCGACTTCTACCCTAAAGGAGACTCCATAATAGAAGTGGAAAGAATGGCTAAAGACATCAGAAGCACTGGGATGTCAACCTGGGAGAACAGTTTATAGGGTGGCAAGGAAGAAGCATGCGCAAAAAATTGGGTGTGGCTAAATTAAGAGGCGGGGTTAAAAATATTACAAATGCACAAAGTAAAAAAATGCATAGTAGCCCCATGGGGGTAGGGGCTACATTTTTTTCAATTAATCATGGCATCACCACCCCGCCTCTCCATCTTGTCCAATCAGAGAATGTTTTGAGTTAATTGAGAAAATGCAAAGTGTTCTCTGAATGGTCCCATGCTGTGCTAGCGATCTCCTGTGGTTACTATGCAGCAGAGCAGGCGCTCGACGCGGAATCCTGATTATAATTGGCCAGCCTGGGGTGAAGTTACTCCTGCACATGCTCAGAATTTCAGTCATCCTGGCACAGGATCCCCAGATCTGTGGCCGAATGTAACCTGAGCATACGCAACTCCATGCACATTCTACAGAAAACTTGCAGTCTTAAAAAGACTTTAGTTCCACTTTAACCCCGTTCCCGGCCCTCTCTCCCCATGGACTACAGAATCCCTCCCCTGTTTTGTTATGCAGAAGGGAAGAGGGATATTTTGTCCTGTAGTTCTAAAAGATTTCCTATCCCAAAATGGCAACCCTGCTCCTTCATAGACACCATATGGCAATTACGTGTTTTCACCCTAGGACACAAAAGGGTTGATTTACTAAAGGCAAATAGACTGTGCACTTTGCAAGTGCAGTTGCGCTCATTTTCCCCAGAGCTTAGTAAAGGTGGTAAAGCTCTGCTTATTTCCATTATCCAATCAATGTGCAAGCAAATATGCATTTTTTTCACTTGCACCTGATTGGGTATTCTTTACAAAGTGAAGCTTTACCACATTCACACTTACTAAGGAAAATGAGTGTAACTGCACTTGCAAAGTGCAAGGTCTATTTGCCTTTAGTAAATCCGCCCCAGAGTGTGTTACTGGAAGGGCGTGGTAGAAAAAAAAAAAAAAAAGGAAACAAAGCCCGAAAATGAAAAAAAGAAAACTAAGGGTTCTTTCATATGGGCATTCCGTATGTCCGTTTTTCCTCCATCTGTTGGCAGATGAAAAATGGACATACATGTATCTCTATGGGCTAGCGGATGTTAGCGGATAATCATCCACTGACATTCGCCTTCGTTAAGTTTGGTGTTTTGAGACGGAAGGAAACCTTATTTTTCTTCCGTTTCAAAAACTGAACAGATGAAAAATGGATGTTAGTGGACGATCCGCTTACATCTGATCTGCTGACATCCATTTTTAAACCCTTTTTTCCCCCTATTTAAAGACACTGTATATAGCTGGTTGCTTAAGAGGGGGCCGGCCACTGCGTCTTTAACAACCAACGAGTTATCAGCTTGTCAGCAGCTAAATGTAAAATAAAAAATATTGCCAGCTAAAAAAAAAAAAAAAAATAGTGAAAAAAATAGTGTGGGGTCCCCCCAGGTCCATACCAGGCCCTTATCCGAGCATGCAACCCGGCAGGTCAGGAAAGGGAGGGGACGAGCGAGCGCCCCGCCCTCAACATGGGGGGTGGGTGCTTTGGGGTGATGTTATCGGATGGCCACGTCCCATGGCTATATAAGAGATGCCAGACAGCAGGCAACAGCATAACAGAGGAAGACAGCCACAGACCACCAGCTTTTTTTTTTTAGCGGGTAACAGGCGGCGAGGAAGAAGACAGCAGCAGAAGAAGATGGCAGCAGAAGAAGACGGCAGCGGGAGAAGACGGCAGCGGGAGAAGACAGCTCAGAGCTATTTCTAAGGACTTGTCAGAAACTGGCTCTTATTTTTTTAACTTTGCACTGCTTTTTGGGGTGAATGGGTAGGGGCCCCCCAACAACCACAGCCCAGGGTTGTTGAGAAGAGGCCCTTGTCCTCATCAACATGGGGGGCAAGGTGCTTTGGAGTGGGGGCGCAGAGCCCCCCCCCGCCCCAAAGCACCCAACCCCCCCCCCCATGTTGAGGGCATGCAGAGGAGGAGGGATTGCTTGCTCGTCCCCTTCCTTTCCTGATCTGCCGGGCTGCAGACTCCAATAAGGGTCTGCTATGGATTTTGGGGTGACCCCATGCCATTTTTTTTAAACTTTAGGTGTGGGGGGGTCACCTACAAATCCATATTAGACCCGAAAGGCCTGGTACAGACCTGGGGGGGGGGGACCCCACGCCGTTTTTTTGCAATTTTTTTTTGCTGGCAATTCTTTTTTTTTTTTTTACATTCAGCTGTCCTCGGAGAAACCTGCTGACAGCTGATGACTCATTGGTTGTTAACCACTTAACAACCACCCTATAGACAAAAGACATCTGCAGGGCGGTTGCTTAATTCTGGGTCAGCATACTATGACGTCCTCCCATGAACGCACTTCCCGCGCGCCCCCTGGCACGCACACGGGAACATCTGTGACTGCCGGGTCCAGGGGACCCGGCGCATCACGGATCGCGGTGAATGGCCTTTTACCACGTGATCGCTCTGTCAAATGACAGAGCAATCACATGTAAACAAGCCGGCGGAAGTGCCGGCTTTTCTCTCCCCTCTCCGCAACGATCGGTGCATTGTGAGAGGAGAGGCGGGAGAGAGGACGTGCTGCAGCACTATGGGCAGGATGTGTAGTGCCCACAGCGCTGCTAAGTGACAGGCTGCAACCCCTACCATCCATCCACCCCCACCACCCACCCAGCCATTCTCGCCGCATCCATGCTCACCCACTCAGCCATCCTCACCCCATCCATCCATCCATGCTCACCCATCCAGCCATCCTCACCCATCCAGCCATGCATGCTCATCCACCCATCCATGCTCACCCAGCCATCCATCCATGCTCACCCAGCCATACATCCATGCTCACCCACCCAGCTGTGCTCACCCAGCCATGCTCACCCAGCCATCCATCCATGCTCACCCAGCCATCCATCTCACCCATTCATCCATGCTCACCCAGCCATCCATCCATGCACACCCACCCAGCCATGCTCACCTACCCATACGTGCTCAGTCATCCCCATCCATGCTCATCCATACCCATCTGTCCTCAGTTATCCTCATCCGTGCTCATCCATCCCCATCCGTGCTCAGTCATCCCCATTCATGCTTATCCATCCCCATCCATGCTCAGTCATCCCCATCCGTGCTCAGTCATCCCCATCCACGGCTCGTCCGTGCCTCATTCATGCTCATCCATACCACATCAGTTCTCATCCATGACACATCCATGCCACTACAGTGCCCATCTGTGCCACTACAGTGCCCATTCGTGCCACTACAGTGCTCATCCGTGCCACTACAGTGCCCATCCATGCCACTACACTGCCCATCCATGCCACTACAGTGCCTATCCATGCCACCACAGTGCCTCACAATAGTGTAAAAGGTAGTCAAATTAGATTTGAAATGTATGCCCCTAGAACACCTGACGGTGCTCCCTAGATGTTGGGCCTCTGTATGTGGTCAGGCTGTGTAAAAGTGTCACACATGT
>BLSH010116461.1:528603-567451 GCA_018402905.1 Glandirana rugosa
GTAATAATAGTTAGAAGTAATAACTTAATTGTTAGATAAACCAATAATTTCACATAAATTTGGGATGTCTTTAATATTTTTCTGTAGGGTTTAAATACACTTTAATAACCAAATAGATTGTTAATTCAATAATGAAGATTGATAATAATGATAGATCATTGTGAATGAAGACCTCGGATTAACGTTTGAGCGAAAAGATGGCTCTAAACCTGCAATAGACACGTGAAGCCTGCCAGCTGCTGTGGGTTGAGTGAGACTTGTGCCATGAAAGCAATGACAGCGTCCTAGAATTCAGAGCAGGTAACTGCATCACATATCGGTACCATGATTGAATTCCAGGCCCAATATGAAGGAAAGGGGGGGGGCTGAAGAAGGAGGGGCATCACTTTAAATTTAATCTATTCTTGGTATTTATTTATTGCAAAATATTTATGTTGCTTTTATTTGGAACCACAATATTTGATGATATTAGGGGCTCGTTTACATTGATATATTTGCCCATACAGAATTAGAAGCTGTTTATTGGTTCCAAGCAATGTGGAGCTGTGCACAGGCAGTCCACAGGTATGCAGGAATGGATGCATGGACCCATCTAGCGTGTCTTTGTTGAATTTCTTAATAAATCAGATTATAGTGCTAATCTACACTTACTTACACCACCACGGCAGACGAGCCTGCACTTCTCAATGGATGGCAAGTGTTAGGGTTGCCACCTCATCCCTTTAAACCCAAACACATATTAAATACACAGTCTCTGATTAAGGTGGTAATAAAACTCACTTGGTGCCTTATCTGCAATTAATCAGCCTCAGAACAACCTGTGTACTTCATAGGTTTTCAGGTTTAAAGGGATGAGGTGGCAACCCTAGCTGGCATGATGATCAGCATGCTTGTAGTCAGGGCTTTTTTTCTTAGAGAATAGGTGCAGGAACTCTCCCTTTCCAAGACGCCCCTTTTCTCCACCCCCTACCCACCTTTGAGCACCATTCCTTGGCTCCACCCCTTGCCCACCTCCAAGTATTGCCTCTTTTAGAGAATACAGAACCACGTATCGTTTTGTGGTACTAAGTAATTTGTATGGAATTGGGCAATGATAACCAAACAAAGCAGTAAAATACATCCCCTGCAGCCTCCCCACTGCAGCAACAATAGATCCCCCTAACAACAATGGACCAGAAACATATCTCCCTGCAGCCATCATCAATACACTCTCTGTCAGTCAGCAACAATAGACTCCTCCCTCAACAGTAGAGCTCTCCCAGCAACAACTGACCCTCCAGCATTATAAGACTCACCCCCCAGCAACAGCAGGTCCCCCACCAGCAACAATAGACCCCCCTGCAAAAACAGATCCCCTCCAGCTTGAATAGATCTCCCAGCAGTGAGCATCAATAGACCCTGCAGGACACCCCAGCACCCCTTGCCATTACATACAGTCAGTGCTGGAGGTGCCAGAACTGCGTTCCCCCGCGTTCACACTGAAAAAAATCTCTGCTTGTAGTCCATTCACACTTCCCACAGCTCTGAAACTAACAGTCTGTACAGAGGTATAGGTAAAGAGTTATAGGAAGGATGCGCAGGAGCCTGACATTTCACCTGCAATCCACGGATGGCTTGTGCAATGCTCTGCAAGGTACTGTGAAAAAATATTAAATGCACATTTTTTTTCCTGCAAAAATATGTGCATTTATTATTTATTTAATAAAAGTGAAAGTATCCTTTTATTCATTTTTAATATTCAAAGCAAACTCACCCATCCCTCCATATTTTTGTGCTTTACTTTGTTAACAAATCACTTTGGAAAACACACCCCATAGCATTTCTAGCCACGGCCATCTTGAGTAAGGGCAGATGATTCATGCATCATTTACTTCCTGGAATCCATCTGCTCTTAGCTCAGGCATGCAGCCAGGAAGGTGTGCTTAGCTGAGAAGCCACTCCTGGGATGTGTGACATTATTTTGGCCTTGGTCAAAAACCAGAAAGCAGCTGAAGAAATAAAATTAAAAAAAAATTAAAACAAGCACCTTTCTATCTATTTACTAATGCTAGCAGCATAAGGACTAAAATATTTAATGCTGATTGAGAAAGTTTAGTTCCAGTTTAACATAATCTTGAAAATCCACAATAGGTTTTTACCCCAAAGTATAACTAAAACAAAGCTTTTTTTTAGTAGTGGATAAAGTGGAGAAATATTAGAACCCCTGTCAGGTATTTATTGCTGACTTTGTTCCCATTAGGGAGGCTCATCCTCTTCTACTTGTCCAGTTTATCACTGAGAGTGAAAGAAAATCCCACATTTTCAGTTGTCACCAGAACAGGAATAGAGGAGAAATCTACCAATGGGGGCACTAGGCCTGTTGAAAACCAGGAATTTCCTCTCACATCCTGTTTTGGCGATGGGACATCTAACGGATTTTTGTTTAGTTTATAATTACTTATTTGAGACTGTCAAAGTGTCTTCAGTTATTTTATGTTCGGTTGTCATCCACTGTTAATTTTTTGCCTTTGTACATACAGTGCATCTGGAATGTATTCACAGTACTTCACTTTTTCCACATTTTCTTATGTTACAGCCTTATTCCAAAATGGGTTAAATTAATTATTTTCCTCAAAATTCTACAAACGATACCCCATAATGACAACGTGAAAGAAATTTGTTTGAAATCTTTGCAAATTTATTAAAAATAAAAAACAAGAAAATCACATGTACATAAGTATTCACAGCCTTTGACGTGACACTCAAAATTGAGTTTAGGCGGATCTTGTTTCTGCTGATCACTCTTTAAATGTTTCTACAACTTGATTGGAGTCCATCTGTGGTAAATTCCATTGGCTGGACATGATTTGGAAAGGCACACACCTGTCTATATAAGGTCCCACAGTTAAGTGCATGTCAGAGCACAAACCAAGCCATGAAGTCCAAGGCATTTTTAGACCACCGAAACAGGATTGTATTGAGGCACAGATCTGGAGAAAGGTACAGAAACATTTCTGCAGCATTGAAGGTCCCAATGAGCACAGTGGCCTCCATCATCTGTAAATGGAAGAAGGTTGGAACCACCAGGACTCTGGAGACCCCGATGGTCACTCTGACAGAGCTCCAGTTTCTCTGTGGAGAGAGAACCTTTCAGAAGAAGAACCATCTCTGCAGCACTCCACCAATTAGGCCTGAATGGTAGAGTGGCAGATAGAAGCCACTCCTCAGTAAAAGGCACATGACAGCGCGGCTGGAGTTTACCAGAAGGCACCTGAAGGTCTAATGAAACAAAAATGTAACTCTTTGACCTGAATGGCAACCGTCATGTCTGGAGGAAACCAGGCACCGCTCATCACCTGGCCAATACCATCCCTACAGTGAAGCATGGTGGTGGCAGCATCATGCTGTTGGGATGTTTTTTCAGCAGCAGGAACTGGGAGACTAGTCAGGATCGTGGTAAAGATGAACACAGCAATCTACAGAGATATTCTTGATGAAAACCTGCTCCAGAGCACTCTGGATCTCAGACTGGGGCAAAGGTTCATCTTCCAACAGGACGACGACCCTAAGCACACAGCCAAGATAACAAAGGAGTGGCTATTAGGACAACTCTGTGAATGTCCTTAAGTGGCCCAGCCAGAGCCCAGACTTGAACCCAATTGAACATTTCTGGAGAGATCTGAAAATGGCTGTGCACTGACACTCCCCATCCAACCTGATTGAGCTTGAGAAGTCCTGCAAAGAAGAATGGGAGAAACTGTCCAAAAATAGGTGTGCCAAGCTTATAGCCATATTCAAAAAGACTTGAGGCTGTAATTGGTGCCAAAGGCACTTCAATAAAGGATTGAGCAAAGGCAGTGAATACTTATGTACATATGGTTTGTTTCGTCTTTTATTTTTATTACATTTTCAAAGATTTCAAACAAACTTCTTTCGCGTTGTAATTATGGGGTATTATTTGTGGAATTTTGAGGAAAAATAGGATTTTTTGACTTACCGTAAAATCCTTTTCTCTGAGTTCATTGACGGACGCAGCCTCTTATCCTTCACATGTGGGGTTTATGCACCTTTCACTAGGAGTGGACTAGGCAGACACAGCCCCTCCCAGGGGGCTGTCCTCACTTGGCATAACCCCTCCTGCCCTGCTCAGCAACTCAGTTCGTAACAAGCAGTACAAACTCAAACATAGAGGGGTGTGTGCTGCGTCCGTCAATGAACTCAGAGAAAATGATTTTATGGTAAGTCAAAAAATCCTATTTTCTCTTTCGTTCATTGACGGACGCAGCCTTTCATCCTTGACATGTGGGGACGTCCCAAAGCAGTGTCAAAATGAGGGGTGGGCAACAACAACTGTACCCAACAGAACAGTTCTCCGGGAGGCGCCCGACGTGCCTCACACCACCGCCTGCAAAACTTTGCGGCCAAAAGCAGCATCCGAGGACGCTGCAACATTACTCTGTAAAATGTTGAACAAGTGTGCACCAAGGTCCAAGTGGCCGCATTTCACACCTGAGACACCGACTCCTGATGTCAGAAAGCCCAGGAAGTACTAATCACCCTGGTAGAGTGAGCCGTGACCGGAAAGGGGGGCTCCTGGCCCCGAACAGTATACGCACGGGTCACCATCTGTCGTATCCAACGGGAAATAGTGGCCGACGAGGCCGCCATCCCCTTGCGCGGACCATCCACCGCGGCAAAAAGCGCATCCGACCTCTGAAAAGAGGCAGTGGCCGCCAGATACACCCGCAGAGCCCTAACCACATCCAGGGAGTGCAAAGCAACCTCCTTAAGATGAGACGGGCGCAGACACAGCGAAGGGAGGACAATGTCCTCATTGATGTGAAAATAAGAAACCACCTTCGGTAAGAAGGAAGGAGAAGGGCGCAAAACTGCCTTGTCCCTATGTAGGACCAAGTACAGAGACCTACAGGACAGAGCCGCCAGCTCAGACACCCACATAGCGGATGTAATAGCCACCAGGAAAGCCACTTTCTGCAAAAGCAGCTGCAGGGAAATTTCCCTGATATTTACGAAAGGCGGCTTCTGAAGCACTGAGAGGAGCAGCTAAGGTCCCAAGGTGCCAAAGGTGACCGTACCTGGGGAGCGACATGACAAACCCCCTGGACAAAGGTACGAATCAATGAATACGTCGCCAAAGGACGCTGAAAAAGAGTCACCAGGGCAGAACCTGCCCCTCGAGAGTGCTCAATGCTAGCTTGTGGTCTAGGCCTTATTGAAGGAAGGCCAGCACCCGAGCCACTGAACAGAACGGGGTTCCACACCCCCGCCTCACACCAGGCAATGTAAGCCTTCCAGGTGCAGTGGTATATCTCGCGTGAAAAGGACTTACGCGCCTTGGGCATGGGAGGAATTACTGATTCCGAGACCCCCCGAACCCTTAACACCTGGGATTCAATAGCCAAGTCGTTAAAGCGAGGACAAAGCAAGGTGCAAGATGGGGCCCTGGGAAGCAGATCCTCACAAAGCGGGAGCCGCCAGGGAGCATTCACCACCAACTGCACCATGTCGCCGTACTCGGGCCTCCGGGGCCAGTCCGGCACCACGAGAATGGGCGGAATTTCCTCTGCTTCTATCCTGCGCATAGGCCAGTGGTTCTCAACTCCAGTCCTCAGGACCCACCAACAGGCCAGATTTTAAGTATTACCTTGGGGAGATGCAGACTAGAATACTGCAACCACTGAGCAGCAAATGATATCACCTGTTATGTATTTCAGTTAACCTGGCCTGTTAGTGGGTCCTGAGGACCGGAGTTGAGAACCACTGGCATAGGCGCAGGAGCAGCATGAGAAGGAAAAAAGCATAGGCGTACCAAAGACGGGTCCACAGAGCCACAAGGGCACCCACCTCGTCTCAGCTCATGAAGGTCTGCACCTTCCGAGCCCGCCAGGGTGCCAGTCGAACCACGACTGGCATACCCCACCGCAGACAGATCTGCCGTAACACAGCCGGATTCAGGGACCATCTCCCCTGAACCAACCTCACAGGACCAAGGCACTCACTAGCCAACGCTTGACGCCTGAAACGTAAATGGCGGAGATCACCAGCACATGAAGTTCTGCCCACCGCAGAACGAAAGCCACCATCGAAGCAGCAGCTAAGCATCTTGTCCTGCCCTGCTGATCCACATTTGCCACGGCCGTGGCAATATCCGACTGAGCTCAGACAGGACAAAACTACAGCCTCCCCGACCAGCGGGAGAGGCAAAGCCAGATGGCCCGAAGATCAGGAAATGCATCTGGACACGAGACTCCTCCTGAGACCAGTGACCCCAGGTCTCCAACACCCCCAGGACTTCAGCCAGGCAAACTGGCGTCCGTAGCGACCACCATCCAAAAACAGGGAAGAAAACAACTTCCCTAAATGCAGGGCCGGGGCCCGCAACCACAGTAATGAGGATCTGGCCTGGCGGTCCAACCTGATCAATCGAACAAGGGATGAGGGGAACACCTTCGCTGCCGAGCAGAAGTGTGACACTGCGCAAACGGGACCGCCTCCAGAGAGGAAAGCCAGGGCTCCCGAAACCACCTGCAAGGGGCAGGGGAAACCACTTTAGGAACAGCGGGGACCGACCCGCCAACTAAAGCGCCTGTGCTTGGTCATAGGAAGGAAAGAACCTCCATCCAGACTGAATCTCGGATCAGACCCAGAACCTCCAAACGGTGTGACTGAGCCAACACCAATTTCCGGAGAAATAGCACCCAGCCAGTCTCCCACGGCGTGCACCTGGTGATTGCCACCTCGTCCCTAAGGGCTGTAGCCGACTCCGCTGCTAGGGCAGGTCGACCAGATCCACCGTGATGCCCCCCAGCCTTATAGAGCCAGAACCGGAGCCACCAAACTGGCGAGGACCCGAGGCGCAGAAACCAAGTAAAACGGGAGAGCCATACCCATGTAGTGAAGCTCCAATACTGTCAAGGTGCAGGAAACGCCGGCGTAGGGCACGCACGGTGATATGCAGATGCGCCACTGCCCTGTCGAGATAACCCGGGACGAAACCCTGGTGCGCCACCATCATGGTGGCCAGATGTACACGGACCAGGCAGTGGAGGGGCACCGAGCCATACCGCCCGGGCCCTGTTCTCCTCCGACCACAAGCGGGACGGAGTACGCCCCGAGGACGGGACAAGGGCATCTACCCCTTGATGAAGCCGGTTCCTAGCCAGGCCGGCGGTCTGCCCGGGGGATGGGAACGAAATGCCATTTTGTACCCAGACAAAATCACCCAGCGGAGCGAAAATCATCAAAGTCATCGACCGCAGGCATCTCCCCACCCAAACCGTGGGTAGGGGCAACCCTTCACGCTGAAAAGGGGTCGTCTCCTGGCCTGCCGCACCTATGCTGCCAGGGACACTTCCGCTCACCTGCAGGATCCCTGACAGACAGGGAGCCCTAGCCCGATGGCGGAAGGAACGGAGGAAAAGAGACCTCTTCTGGGCCGCCAAGGAGTGACCCGTGCAACGGGGCTCCCTACCTCCCGCTCCAAGGTGGCTCCAAGAGCCGCCTAGTTGAGAAGGGAAGACTGCCAGAGCCTGTCTAACCGACAGAACCCTACTGAAGCAGACATCTAAGCCCTGAAGGAGCCAGCCAGAGCGCCCCCCCCCCATGCAGGAGGAACCCCGCCTAAGCAGCTTTGTTCCGAGGGCGTTTACAACACCCGAGTGGAACCAATACCGGGTGAAGCTGACCCTGCCAGAACAACCCAGATCTGGCAGCAGACTCTGTGCTCCCGTCAGCCGGGCCTAAGGACGGCATGACGGAAATCAGCGTCTGCATAGTTTACAACATACAGCAGATGACACCTGGGAATCAGACCCATGAAATCAACTGTGGAAGGCAGACGCCCAGCCGAGTCCCCGAGATCGTGGACACCACGATCGGGCAAAAAATAGTGGGTACAACCACGAGCCGTCACGTACAGAAAAGAAGGGGAGCTGAGACCACTCCCAGTCCCCGCAGCTGCACTCCAAGTAGGACACCTGGGAAAACCACAGCCACACGGGCCGGGCCAAGCGGCCCGACAGGGATGGCCCCTCCCTGCGAGGGACAAGCCGTAATCCCCTAAACCGGAACTCGTGGCCCCCGACATAGGAGAAGGGGGCCACTGCTGGGCGGACCAGTGTCGGCCTGCCTGTGACGCAGACCATGCTACACTCTACCGAAAAGCAACATCCAAGAGCACAGGACAACTGCCACCGGTCATCCGCTGACGATCAAGGCGCTGTCTGGTGCCTTCCCAAGCGCTGCAGGCGCCGCGGCACACCCCTCCATACTATTCGGGGATCACATCGATCGATATCCCAAGGGGGCCCCCCGACCTAGGAGGGCCCCATCTGAGTCCGACTCATCCCACCATACGCCTGCCCGGGAAACCCAGGACCGCCTCGCAGTCCCTAAGCAGAGAGGTCAAGTGGGGAGGCACCTGCATCGGCGGACCTATCCTGGTAACATGGCCCGCAAACTGGGACCTGTAGCACCATGAGACCAAGGACCCCTCCCCCCAAAACTGCGCAGGACTCCCACAAGAAGGTAACCCCGGGGGGACTCACCGCTGCTGCTGCCCACCGCTGCATATGCCTTTTTCCTGCATGAGTTGCTGCCAAGGCAGGCCTGTGTACACCAACCCTTCCCCACATTTCATACAGGGACAGGGCTGTGACAAGTATCAGCTACTGTGCAGGGGGTAAACCAGCGCCAGAAGGCCAGGGAACCGCCCCCCACACACAGGCTGGACTGGAATGCATGGCCCACCACAAGATGGCCGCCATGCACCACTAGAGGCCAAAACATGCGGTCGGCCACAACAAAATGGCGTCCGCAATCAGCAATAGAGGCCGAACATGCGGCCGGACCACCGCAAAATGGCGTCGGCCGCGGTTACCGGCCATGCGGCTGGCCCCGCCAAAGGTAAGGGGCGCCACTAAGGCCCCCCATGTCCCAGGGGATTCCCAGAGGGGGTGGGGGGGGAAAATGAGCACCGGCCATGCAGCATAGGGGGTGGGAGAGGGGAGGGGGGTTCAGAAAAGGGGGAACCAGCCCCCCAGCCTAACACCCCAGGGGAGGAACCCACCTGCCCGCCCGCACCCCCGGGGGGAGCGGGGGGCGTACTTACCCATCCAGAGGGGCGTAGCGGGTCACCACTCGAGGCAGACCTGCCACCCCGCCGGTTCGGGGGGAGCTGCCGGCCATGCAACACCTATGACGCAAACCCGAGGACCCGGTCCTAAGTCCGCTGGCGGGATGTTTAACCTGCCGGCCACCCCGCACGGAAAGAGGCCCGACGCAGCCAACCCCGCGTGCAGCTAAAGGTCGGCTCGCGTCCGTTGGCCGTGCTGGGGAGACTACCTGTATCTAGGATATCCAGCCTGTCACCCTACTGGCTACTTGATTGCATTCTTCATCAGAAGTCTTGAGAAAAAAAAATAAAAATGGGGAACCGCAGATCCCAGCAGGGAGCCAGGTCCTACTCCTTGCACTAGGCAGAAAAAACTGAGTTGCTGAGCAGGGCAGGAGGGGTTATGCCAAGTGAGAACTGCCCCCTGGGAGGGGCTGTGTTTGCTTTTAGCTGAACTTCATTCTGCCTAGTCCACTCCTAGTGAAAGGTGCATAAACCCCACATGTCAAGGATAAGAGGCTGCGTCCATCAATGAACGAAAGAGAAATAATGAATTTAATCCATTTTGGAATAAAGCTGTAACATAACAAAATGTGGAAAAAGTTAAGTGCTGTGAATACTTTCCGGATGCACTGTAAGATATATATACATTCGTGAATTTTAAACAACGGTTTTGAGAGTAATAAACAGAAAAGCAAGCAATGTACCTGAATTTTGACTATGGGACCATTTTTCAAGTGATAGAGGATGATGAGGCTTAATGAGGAGATTGCAGATGAAGAGTCAGTTGGGTTTTTGTTGATGCAAGACATTGTCTGTGTATGGAAAGTTCACACAGCTCTTTACATTTGTTGTGACATATAGTTGTTTGGTCTTTTATTACTCAATCTGAAATGATGGCAGAATTATGAAGTGACAAGGACACATCTTCCCCCAGACAGTTTGGGTGCTAAAAGGTGTCCCTCATTCTGGTCTCAGAAAGTTGGTTGGTCTTTTATGAGATCTGGCTTCAAACACCACTTTTGTTTTACTGGAATCAACATGCAATTATTTCATAGCGCTCCTCTGCATTCATGCTAATGAGACACAGCTGAGACAATCAGTGTCGCTTGTCTGTACGCAGTGTGACATGCGAAAACAAAAGCCAAATCACACATTTGTAAATTGAAAACTCCATCACTTGTTTCTAATGATGAATAGGAGAACGTTCACTGTAATGACTACAACAAGCACACAATTTATTGCTTGTGTTATTAATTTCCTGGGATAAATCAATTGACTTAGCAGTAAATTTGCTTCTGTCTGATGTTTCTACACCTAAACGCTGACAACAGTTATAGATTTTTGCATTACCGCTGACTTATTTCTTGTGTACAGGATAGTGGTGGGGCTAATGCAAAGTTTAAGTGCCCTCCTATACCCACCAGGTGTGCCCTGTGTTAGGCCATGTGTTCTGCAGAAAGGAACAAGGGGAGAGGGCAGTGCACTCCGCTCCCCACTCGGCAAATTCCTTGGAGTTCTACATTAAATGTGAGGACTCAATCACAGCAGATACATTTTCAAGCACAGGCAAAATCATAAGCAAATGTTGTATTGACCTGCATTTTGCCATTCAAATCACAGCAGATAGAGATTAAAAACGATAAGTTCACCTTTTGTAAAAAAGCAATAAATGCACATCTTTTTTTGCAGGTAAAACTGTGCGCATTTATAATCTTTTTACACTGGAGCCAGTAAAGCATTGCCCCAGCGATCAGCAGATCCAGGACCCTGCAGACTCTCAGTCAGCTTTCTGTCTGTACCTCCAATACAGGCAGACAGTAAAGCCTTGTACACACGCGCAGATTGTCGGACAACCGAATGTCCAACTTTTGTCCAAATTGGCTGTTGGTGGTTTTGTCTAGCGTACTGACGGTAGTCAGGTAATCGTCCGACAAAGCCGAACGTAGAGACGTGTTACGAGCGTATAACGAGGAAGTTCAGGTGAATGTGATTTGTGAATTAGGAACACAGGTTACACGACCGAACACTTCCTGGATTCCGAGCATTCAAGTTTGCACTTTCTACTTTTGTTGGCCAACTTCTGTACACACGAGCCAACAATCGGCTAAAGCCTTGTTGGCCAACAAAAGTTTTCTAGTCTTGTCTGCCAACTTCTTTTGAACGACAATTGGAAATCGGCTGTCGGCGTACTAACGGTGGGATTATCGGACAACAGGCTGTTGGACGACTGTTGTTGGCCGATAATCGGACCGTGTGTACAGGCCTTTAATGATCTGCAGAAAGAGTCAATGAACTATGAGAGTGCTCACCAGCACTCCCACAGTTCATTGAGAAGTAGAAACCGTCAGCTTCAATGGTAGATGGTACTTGTAGTTCATTCATTTACAGGAATTTTGACATTTGACAGCAAGTGTGGAGAGAAGATCCCCCACCCGCTGTAACAATGAGGGATCAGGGTGGTGCGGGCAGATGTATTATTGTAACATGGTACATCCTAAATATGGGTGTAACATGTAACATGTTACAAAGGTGAACTTTAAATTGCTGGCAAATGGCATCGCTCCCGGCTGGCTTCCTTTTTTAAAAGAAAAAAAATTCACAAAGATCACAGAGATCCCCCAAAAAACACTACAGGCCCCTAAAAGACTGTTATGTATTGTGGGGGACCTTTGCCATGTTTTTTCTTTTTAAGAAGCTGGCAACAAAGTTTCATTTGCCAGCAATTTAAACTGTCATTTTTTTGTCTTTGCAAATGTCACTTTTGCTGTAGCACCTTCACAGCAACATGCAAAATGGACACATTTTAAGGAGGACTCCACGCCACAAAATATGCACGAGGACCCTCTAAAAATGCATATGAGACCCTTAATCCCAGCATGCAGCTTGGCTGACCAGGAAAGAGAAGGGGGCCAGCATTCACGCCCCCTCCTGAACCATATCAGGCCACATGCCCTCAACATGGATGGTGCCCCATGTTGATGAGGACAAGGGCCTCTTCCCCACAAACCTGTGCAGGCTGAGGAGCATACCTGAATCTGCAAACTCCCTTTAACAATAAGGGGGCCCCCAGATACTGCCCCCCTATGTAAATGAGTATGGTGAGTAATGGGGCGCATAGTACCCCTACTTATTAAAAAAAAAATTGAATTAAAATCCCTTCTAATTTAATTGTCAAACATGACTGTGCTCTGCCTGCTGTATCGCCAGAAAACAACTATAGAAAAGAAAGGATGCAGATAGTGTTGCCCCAAACTGCCATGGCCATATTTGGGCAATATTACTTCCCGAATATCACAGTTTGGCCAGGCTTAGACAATGATGTAATACTCCATTCCCCACCCATTTGCTTATGTGGCCAGGGAATTTGGACCATGTAAATAGGAACATACCAGTGACGTCAGTGGTTGGTAAGGACATGGCAGGTGCAAGCACCTGCAGCTTCCTTAGCAACCATTGACAGCTGGGATAGTGGTAACATCATTGTCCAAATGTGGCCATATTTAGGCAATGATATAACCTACTCCATTCATTACCCATCTGCTTATGTGGCCGGGTATTCCTGGCCACATAAGTGAATGGGCCAGGTGACACCTGTGGTTGATAAAGACGCAGTGGGTGCAAACACCTGCTCCTTCCAACCATTGACAGCTGGAAGCTGTCATAACTGTCCACACCGAAAACCCTAAACATTCTGCGTTCAGACAGCGAGTGTTCAAACCAAACACTGAGCTTATCCCTACACATCAGTCAAAAGTTATAAAATGCATCTGCCAGACTGAATGATTTCAGAGACATTCTGAAAATGGTAGATCTTGATTAAAGTGCATATAAAACTCCAACTCCTATTCGTTTTAGGTTTTGATAGAGAGGATTTGTTATAACTGCTGTCCGTTTTTTTTATACAGTTTGTAGCACATTGATGAGCTCTTCTCTGTCACTCTGTTCTCTCCTTCTATCAGCACGCTACTTGCACTGGAACAGACCTGTATAGCTCCTTATGCTGCTCCCCCCTTTTTTAAATAATATATTTCATGCTTGCTATTCAGAGGTGCAGATTAGTTATTGTATAGCAGCGGAGTAAGATATACAAAGCCGTTATTATAAGAAGTGAGGGGATATCCTCTCCTAGACAGCTGTCATGACAATAAACTGTTCCATTCCAGTCCATTTTGAATTCTCAATGTTCCGGTGACAATGGTCATCAAAAGGAAGAAAAGTGAATTTTTCCAATAGGCTGCGATAAAAAGCTGGCCCTTTCAATCGAGGGATGTCAGGAGAGAGGTGACCGAAATTCATGGATCACATTTTTCCTGGTTCTTCGGAAACCAGACAAAATTTGTAAACTTCACGGCTAGCTTTAGCGTTACTGCAGAAGCCTGTGTTTTGCAAATGCAGATACAATCCCCACTTTGTACAAAACCTTCACAAAGGAAATTGCATCACTTACAACACAAAGCGCAGGCATCTCACATTTTTAGCCTGATTTTGTGTTTCAGCTGTTGTGCAGGGAACAGTGCACACTTGATATATATCAATAGCCATTGTATTTATATGAAATAATTTAAACATTACATTTTCCTGGAGCTGTTTATAGACTAGTTGCATTCAGAATTGGTATTTCAGGTCTGTCTGATTGTTGGCAAGTCAAATTACATGCAGCCTTTTAAAATACACGATATAACCAAAAGTATTGGGATGCCTGACTTTACATTCACATGAACTTTAATGACATCCCAGTCTTAGTCCATAGGGTTCAATATTGAGTTGGCCCACCCTTTGCAGCTATAACAGCTTCAACTCTTCTGGAAAGGCTGTCCACAAGGTTTAGGAGTGTCTATGGGAATGTTTAACCATTCTTCCAGAGGAGCATTTGTGAGGTCAGGCACTGATGTTGGACAAGAAGGCCCGGCTTGCAGTCTCCGCTGTAATTCATCCCAAAGGTGTTCTTTGGGGTTGAGGTCAGGACTCTGTGCAGGCCAGTCAAGTTCCTCCACCATGTCTTTATGGACCTTGCTTTGTTCAGTGGTGCGTAGTTATGTTGGAACAGGAAGGGACCATCCCCAAACTGTTCCCACAAAGTTGGGAGCATGAAATTGTCTTGGTATGCTGACACCTTAAGAGTTCCCTTCACTGCAACTAAGGGGCCAAGCCCAACCCCTGAAAAACAAACCCACACCATAATCCCTCTCACACCAAATGATTTAGACCAGTGCACAAAACAAGGTCCACAAAGACTTGGATGAGCGCATTTGGGGTGGAGGAACTTGACTGGCCTGCACAGAGTCCTAACCTCAACCCGATAGAACACCTTTGGTATGAATTAGAGTGGAGACTGCGAGCCAGGCCTTCTTGTCCAACATCAATGCCTGACCTCACAAATGTACTTCTGGAAGAATGGTCAAACATTCCCATAGACACTCCTAAACCTTGTGGACAGCCTTCCCAGAAGAGTTGAAGCTGTTATAGCTGCAAAGGGTGGGCCAACTCAATATTGAACCCTACGGACTAAGCATGGGGTGCCATTAAAATTCATGTGCGTGTAAAGGCAGGCATTCCAGTACATTTGGAAATATAGTGTGTGCATTATCACTGCTGCTGGAATAATGGCGCAATCCCAGAGTTATATACACTAACTTTAAATATAATGTGATTGTGGTCTTTAGAATAAATCTGAAAAACAAAAGTTGAAAAGCAAAATGAAAATAAGATGTAAAGCCTTCCTCTTAAAGAAACAAAAGCTGTTAATCTGCTTTTCTAAGAAGAACGCTCTTGAAAAGGGACAGCGGATCATTAGAATACATTTGGTGCTGTTCAGAGGTGCAGATTAGTTATTGTATAGCAGTGAGATATAGAAAGCCTTAATAATAAAAGCACTATAAATAACTATGTTTTATCGCCGTGTTTTGTTACATGTTGTACCGCTCATACTAATTAGCCTTGGCTAATGGTACCCCATATTGGTGCGGTACATGAGCAGAAAGTGAGAGGTAATTACAGAAAGGGGGGTTCGGATTGTGGCGGAGAGGGGGTACACCCACACAACCTGAGTCAGGCCTGCTGAAATCACTGTACAAAGCAGCTCTGCCAAGTTCCACACTCCCTGCTGAGTCTCTGTGTTATAACAAGCAATCTACGGGTGACACCATAGAACAGGCAGGCGCGAATATAGAATCTCTGCATTTAAATGTATGCAGCTGTACAATATTTTCAGGAAATGGGCAGAGTTTTACTTTTTATTCCTTGAACATCCTCTTGCTCCCCCGTCTTGGACTGACTTTGCCAGCACCTCCTAGCTAAAATTTATGGCCACCTGCACCCCCACTTTGTAATTACTTTTGTCAACATTTCAGTTTGGATGGACGCCCTCCATCCACCCCAGACTGAAAACTATTGGCATCCCCACCCATATTACCCTTCAGGTCAACTGCTATTTATACTCCATGACATACAGATGAACACTTTTCGCATCTGTATATGAGACAGAAATATGTTCTTGGTGTTGTCCCTCAACAAGCAATCCACAAATATTTAAGTAAGATCAGGGCAGCCATCAGGGAGGGGAGGACAAAGGGGGACACATTGGGTGGGGAAGAGGAGGACACTGTTGGGAATGAAGGACACAGGGGGTCACCGTGGTGGAGGAGGACACATGAGGACAACGTGGGGGGGCTAGGAGGATGCAAGGGGACACTGTGGGGTGGGGGAAGAGAGGACACAGGGGGACACCCTGGGTGGGGAAGAGAAGGACACTGTTGGGAATGAAGGACATAGGTGGTCACCGTGGTGGGGGAGGACATCATGGGTGGGGGAGGGAAGGACTTCGTGGGGGGTGGAGGACACAGGGGGTCACCGTTGTGAGTGGAGGACACAAGGGGACACCGTGGTGGGTGGAGGACATAGGGGGACACCGTGGGTGGGAGAAGGGAGGACACTGTGGGGGGTGAAGGACATGGTTATTCTATGGTTCGAGAGAACAGTGTCCCCAAACAGGATGTCCCCCTCCCGTAGACTCCAATGTTAAGTCGGAAATTTACAATGACCAGTCACTTTGGGAACCCGGTACGGCCAAACCATAGGTGCTGGAGGCCCTAAACTTGGACCATTTATTTTCCAGGGGGGCCTCTCTATGTGACCCAAGTTTGGTATTTTTATCGGCTATGGTTCGGGAGAACAGTGTCCCCAAACCTGGTGTCCTCCCTCCCATTGAGACATTGGGGCCCCTTACAACAGCACTGCCTGTACCCCACTGATGGCGGCCCTGAGTAAGATCATAGAGTTTTATTAATCCAAAAGGATGAAATCAGACATGTAAGAACATATATTGTAAAAATTTTCAATGTGTAACCTATAGTGGCCGATCCATAACACCTGATCCAAAAAAACAACATAGAGACAGAAAAGTGGCAGCAGAAAAGAAGACCAAATGGTTGAGTCAGCCCATTTTTTTTTTCAACTCTTTTTTTTCTGTCCGATTACAGATCTATGTCATTAAGATTAGTTTTGAATGCTCCTCCAGTTAGTTTGAGTTTTGATGTCCCCGTGTTCTTGATCTTGGTTTCATATTGAAAATACTGGTCACTTGAACCTCATTCATCCCCTTGATAAAATTAAAAGTTTCAATCAAGTCTCCCCTTTTCCTTCTTTCCTCCAGACTGTACATATTAAAGTATATTAAATGTTTGGGTTTAAAAAAAAACAAAAACAAACATGCCATACTTACCTGCTCTGTGCAATGGGTTTGCACATAGCAGCCCAGATCCTCTTCCCCCTACTGGCGCTCATGGCTCCTCCCCCTTGACTAGTGCCACCAATAGCAAGCTGCTTGTTATGGGGCACTGGTGCATGCTCGCTCCTGAGCCCCACTCTTATGCAGTTACATACTGTATTTGCCAGTGATTAATAATCATGCTCCCCGATGATCATAAGGGGATTCTCATGTAGATATTTCTGACACTTTTCACAGGACAATGCCTGATTCCTCAGGGAGAATTGCCATAAGTTTCTGCTTTGAATGCTCGGATTGTATATATCTTGACCACAAATTCAAGGATCCGTAATCGCTGTGTATGAGCGGGACCCAGCCGTATAGGAAACTGTGTACATGGTGTTATATTACGGGGAGCATGGATCCCTCAATAAGCCGTAACTTAGGAGAAAAAGGTGTATCCATCCAATGAGGGGAACCCCCACATATCTGGGATTGGTCCATCAAATTATCCTGGATGTTTCCAAAAGTGCACTAACAGGTCAGGCTGCATATGCAACATTATGCCTTTTGGCTCAGGTGTTTATGTTATGGATCTGCCACTAGGGGGCACACATTAAAAATGTTTACAAATATATCACTTACAGTGCCTTGAAAAAGTATTCATACCCCTTCAAATTTTCCACATTTTGTCAAGTTACAACCAAAAACGTAAATGTATTTTATGTGATAGACCAACACAAAGTGGCACATAATTGTGAAGTAGAAGAAAAATGATAAAATCAGAGAAGCAGCCAAGAGGCCCATGGTAACGCTGGAGGAGCTGCAGAGATCCACAGCTCAGATGGAGAATCTGTCCACAGGACAACTATTAGTCATGCACTCCACAAATCTGACCTTTATGGAAGAGTGACAAGAAGAAAGCCATTGTTAAAAGAAAGCCATAAGAAGTCCCATTTGCAGTTTGCGAGAAGCCATGTGGGGGACACAGCAAACATGTGGAAGAAGGTGCTCTGGTCAGATGAGACCAAAATTGAACTTTTTGGTCTAAAAGCAAAATGCTAAGTGTGGCAGAAAACTAACACTTCACATCACCCTGAACACACCATCCCCAGTGTGAAACATGGTGGTGGCGGCATCATGTTGTGGGGATGCTTTTCTTCAGCAGGGACAGGGAAGCTGGTCAGAGTTGATGGGAAGATGGATGGAGCCAAGCACAGGGCAATCTTAGAAGAAAACCTGTTAGAGCCTGCAAAAGACTTGAGACTGGGGCGGAGGTTCACCTTCCAGCAGTACAACAACCCTAAACATACAGCCGGATCTCCAATAGAATGGATTAGATCAAATCATATTTATGTGTTAGGATGGCCCAGTCAAAGTCCAGACCTAAATTCAATTGAGAATCTGTGGCAAAACAAGAAAATTGCTGTTCACAGACGCTCTCCATCCAATCTGACAGAGCTTGAGCTATTGTGCAAAGAAGAACGGGCAAACATGGTAGAGACATCCCCAAAAAGACTTGCAGCTGTAATTGCAGAGAAAGGCGGTTCTACAAAGTATTGACTCAGGGGGGCTGAATACAAATGCACACCACACTTTTCACATTTTTGTAATTATTATTTTTCTTCCACTTCACAATTATGTGCCAATTTGCGTTGATCTATCGCATAAAATTCCAGTAAAATACATTTACATTTTTGGTTGTAACATGACAAAATGGGGAAAATTTCAAGGGGTACAAATACTTTTTTAAGGCACTATAGTATGTCTGATTTTATCTTTTTGGAATAATAAAATGCTATTATCTTAATTAAATATTTGTGGATTGCTTGTTAAGAGAGAACATTAAGAAGACTATAGTCCCTTTTTGTCACTGATGACATGTTTTTGTACCTTAAATAGGGATGGGATGTAGGATTATCTCCACTGCTACCCATTGTGTTTTTTATCTGTATTTGGTAAATTGTGGTCCCCTTGGCTAGATACCCCAGGACTTTTTCCTGTAGAATTCATTTTGGGCCGCCTACTTGTTTAAAACAACATTGGTTGCGGATAGTTTTGGTGAAACAACGGATTTTATGCTCCCAGGATGGAATTCGATAGTGGAGTAGATCCTTTGGAGTATAAGCCATGGTCTAAGTGGCGGTAATTGGAACTATCGTTTTCTTTCTAAGTGTTTTTGATGTGCATACTCAGGAACATGTACTATTTTGTGATGTTCTGGTTTGTTTTTCTTTCAAAAACTTTTATTGGAGATAAAAAAAAGAAAATATACTAGCATTGCCCTTTAAAAAGAATAAGTGAAACAAACTTTGAAGAAATTGTGATAATTCTATTCCTTTCACTTGGATAACAGTGTCTTTTTAGGTCTAGTCCATGTTTTGTATTTGTTAGTCATGCCATGCAGAAACTCACTGTGAGTAGGATCGATCCAGACTGAACTCTTCAGAATGAGCCCTACAGTACAGAGCAGGGAGAGAAACATCAACACCAGATAGCCGCAGACTTTTCTTTTAGAATTAGATATTGGACGTGCAAGCAAAAATAAAGAGCCGCCAATTGCATTTCTGTACACCAGCATCATGCAGCAAGCAGTGATCCGAAGACGGAAACGGAAAGGTGTTTGTACCGCTTTAGACCGTGCACTGAGGGATGCAATTTTTTAGAGCAAGTGCATCTTTCTGATGAGAATACAATACACAGCTATGTTGCTCTAAATCAGCCTTTCTCAACCTTTGCAACACCAAGGAACCCTTGAAATAATTCTCTAGTCTTGGGGAACCCCGGCTAAAAATTAAAAATCTACAACTCATGATACATTAGTGTGATGGTCAATGGGAAAAATGCTCCTTACATTTGTGGTCATTTGGAAGAATTACCTTCTTACAGATAGCTAAAAAGATCAATGATGTCATTGGGAATTTATCTGAGAGGTAGAAATTGACCATTGCTCAAGGGACCCCTAGCAACCTCTGGAGGAACCCTAGGGATCCACGGAACCCTGGTTGAGAAACCCTGATCTAAATGATCTTTGTCCTGTGAATACTGTTCTCCTTCAATGCAGGTTTGGTGTTCCCTGAAAGAACTAATAAGGGAGAAATAGAGCTGCCAGCAGTTCATGAAAGCAGGCGTCCCAACCTCCTTTAACCAGCAGGCACAAATAGCTGCCAACTGTACTTAATTTTTTTTTTTTTAAAAGACATCCACTGGACTTTGTAGATTTGTGCCAAAAATGTAACAGTTCATGAACCTTGTCTGGCAGGGGAGAGGTCCTCGTGTTTGTTTCCTGCAGTTGCACTTTCACTTACAGGCATCCTTCTCACCCTGTCCTGTGACTGGACGGTAAATGGAGACGTAGCACACTGATAAGTTCATCTCTATATCACTTTGTTCCTTCCTCCTATTAGCATGCTCCTAGCACTGAAACACACCTGTGCAGCCCCTTGTGCTGCTTCTCCCTATGATCTCTGCTGTACAGTAGACTGCAAAAGGCAGAGACCAAGTTAAAATCAGGCTTACACTGATTGCATTTAAAGAGATTGTAAACCTCCTTCTAACATTTGTACCAATAGGTTAGCCTAGAATAAGGCTTACCTATAGGTGCTGTAAATATTTCCTAAACGTGCGCCATTTGGGAGATATTTACTGTATACTGTACCAATGATGGCATTGGCGCATGCACTCTGAAGGAATGGGCACGTGTGCCGTGACCGGCGGCTCCTGCGTGCATGTGCGGGAGTGACGTCACGCAGCTCCGGCCAGTCACACAGCCGGGCGAAGATGGATGCAGCCTGCAGCGGGGATGGTGCGGGCTTTGTTTGCAGGTGTCACATAATGTGCTAGTATGCAATGCATACTAGCACATTATGCCTTTACTTTGCAGGGAAGTAGAAAGGAAGGAAAACCCATCAGGGTTTACTTACTCGTTAAAGCAGAGTTCCACCCTATTAAAAGTCAGCAGCTACAAAAAGTGTAGCTGCTGACTTTTAATAATCGGACACTCACCTGTCCCGGGCTCCAGCAATGCACCCGCTCGCAGCATCGCTCTTCTCCCCCTCCCTTTGGCGACGCTGGCATTACAAGTGTGGGCACCCGGCTTAGGCTTCAAAGCCAGGCGCGCACTGTGCGTGTGCGAGCCGCGCTGCGAGCTGTGAATGGCCGACACATCATCTGGGGTCTGTGAGGTGTCCCAGAAGATCGCTGAGAGGGAGGTGAACTTCCTTCTGGTTCCGCGGTGCCAGGAGAGGAAGTGGACCTGGGACCCTGTGAAAACAGGGTCCCCGGTGCCCCCCAAAAAAATGACATGCCAATTGTAGCATGTCAGGGGGTCACCTTCCCTTAAAACAGAAGTTCCACTTTTGGGTGGAACTTCGCTTTAATGCTGTATTAATGATTTGGAAGCAGCATTGCTTTTTGCCTTTTTTTTAAATTCTTTATTTATATCAAACGTTGACATACACAGAACACACATTGCGGCCTGCAAGTGCGGGTAATGGTTTTTACAGAGAGTCATTCAAGCTGGATTATCTGTTACAGACAGCAGGTCAGCATCAATGCCAAAGGCAACACAATGTAAAACAGAATGTGAGGCTAAACCAATGAGTATCAAACCAATATTGCTTCTAAAGGCCATCCAGGTAGTACGACCCTACCAGGAAGGTAGTTGTATAACAGGGAATGTGTGTCCAACTAACTGAGAGGAGCGCGAGCCGGGAGACCCCCACTGCGGGCCGATGGCCCCAGCGGGGCCCCCGCCCCGCCCTCCACTTCAACATAAACATTTGTTTCCAATTTTTTTCCGAAAGGGCTAGTTGAGGCCTAGCACTTTTTCGTAGAGAGGAAAGAAGGAGTATAGATAGAAGAAGGGGAAAAAAGAAAGAAAAAAAAAAAAAAAAGGGGGGGGGGAAGGGGAGAGATGAGTGTTCCGTGCCGGTGACAGGGGGAATGAGGGGCCCCCCAGGGAGGGAGCCACAGGAGTCACAGTGAATTTGAACAAGAAGCAAGATTAAGAGCCGGTCAATAACATTGTCAGGCAGCCACGCGCAGGTAGTCCTCTGTGCCAGTGAAATATCTCCAAGGCCTCCATTTGTCCCTGAACTGTTCCTCTGTGTCCAATAGAGATGCAGAGAGCTCCTCCATACGGTGAATATGGTTAATCTTGGAGAACCATAGGGCCTTGGTTGGGGGCTGTGTCTGTTTCCATAAAGTTGGGATGCAGACCTTGGTCGCGTTGAGGAGTTGCATTGTAAGGGTTTTTTTATATTTCTTTAGGGGCATCTCCGTCAGGTGTAGTAGGCCCAAGGCTGGGTCATCCTTCACGTCCACGGCCGTTAGACTTTTAATAGTGGATGCTACATCGTCCCAGAATGGTTTTAGAGCAGGGCATGACCAGAAGACATGTAGCATCGAGCCTCCCTCTGATCCACAACGCCAGCACACATCTGGGAGAGATGCTTTTTGCCTTTTAAACATGCCTAGAGTTTTAGTTTTATTCACAAATGCAAAAGAGTATTTTGGTATATTATATATTATTACAGAGACTGTAGTGTTTTGGAAAAAAAGTGAACTAGGAGATTGCACATTTAAAGGGATCCTGGAAATGTTTCCTTTGAGCAATTTTAAGTCTCCATAAACCATCTCGCAGAACTTCTGAGGATTCTCGTATTTTCAGGGTAGAAGGAGAGCTACAATATGTTAAAACATTGCTTGATTTCCCTGTATAAAAAATACTGCTTTCAAAGCAATTGTACGATAATCTGAATTAGTACACAGTTTTCGAGAGCCGATCATGACATTACATCACTTGCGAATTTTTATTCTGTCGTATGAGAATTTTCATAACTTTAGTAAACGCTTCATTTTTGATATGAGTCCATCTAGTTTTACCTATATATATATATATATATATATATATATATATATATATATATATATAAAATCCTATACCCATAGGTTTGCGCAGCCTATTGCATTATGGT
Source organism: Glandirana rugosa (assembly GCA_018402905.1). Classification (NCBI taxonomy): domain Eukaryota; kingdom Metazoa; phylum Chordata; class Amphibia; order Anura; family Ranidae; genus Glandirana; species Glandirana rugosa. The sequence continues at coordinate 551,402 of BLSH010116461.1, forward strand.
GTGCGCCACAAAGCGCTAACAAACATGAGTGCATGTGTGTGTGTGTGTGTATATACACTAATAAACAATATGAGATTAGGGACTTAATTACATGCGAAACTGAAGGAGTTGTATATTGTATCCAATGTCCATGCAAGATGCAATACATTGGTAGAACTAAACGGAGATTATCTAAAAGAATCCAGGAACATATACACAATATTAAGATTGGCTTCAAAGACCATCATCTATCTAGACATTTCAGGGATTTCCACAATAAAAGTACGTTAGGACTGAGTTTTTGGGGAATTGAGAGGTATCGTAGGCAGTGGAGAGGGTCTGACAAAATAAAAACCCTCAGCCAACGTGAATCATGGTGGATTAATGGGATGCAACCTTTGAGACCGAAGGGGTTAAATGTGGATTTTGATTTAAATTGCTTTATTTCTGATTTTTTAATAATTCATATATTTTTTTTCTTTTTCTTGTTCTCATTAACACATGCACCTTCCAAGCACTTAGTATTTTTGTATTGCATAGTTTTGTGTCTCTTTGCATATATCAGTCACTTATGAGTGGTATATCATACCACTTATGAGTTTGTTATATGGATGCACCAATATATTTATATTTTATTATATGTTTAGGTTACATTATGTTTGCAATTCATATAGCAGCAGTCCTTGATGGCTTCTGGCACCATTACGTATCGCTGCATATGTGACAGTGATTGCGATTTTGTTTTGGATTCGGTTTTTGACCCCATGGTCGGATTTCTTTCTTTATTCTTCTATTATTTCCTCGTTTTTTGAACTCTTGTTGATTTATAAACATAACGTTCAATTATTTATCCTTTTCAATTTTTGCCACGAAGGTATCCGAGTCATATGGGATTATGTGTAGTTGGTTTACCTCCAGTAAAATGGCGCCCGTTGATCCTGGCTCAGCATCCGGATATACAGATCTGGGAGGGTCCGTACAGTTACGTTCACATTTAGACCTGGGGTGACGATTACGCGAAACCCTCATAGACAATGGCGATCGCGGCCTCTCAGTGTGGGCAACCATTTTTTGATGAATATCGGAACTACCATATACTGTACATTTGGCCTGTTAACATTCATGCTTGGGGACGAGTTATTAGTTTGGTATACTGCCTGTCCCTCCGTCTGGCCTTAGTATCTATGGCGGATGCGGTATCAAATTACTGGCGGCCGTAGCCACTATATAATACTTAGAACGTCATTAAGCACACACCCCTTGATGAAGTCACATGACCAGTGACGAAACGCGTCGGGGAGGAGCTTCGTGACGTTCAGGCATTGTTACGTTCGTATCAGCAGCGACCGTTATCACTCTGCTATTGGGTTACTACAGTGTTTACTACAGTGATTCATGCCGAATGCAGTACCCAAGTGTACCGGTGTTAGTACACATTACCATGTGAATGTTTTTAAACCCTTTTTATTAAAGCAGCTATTTTAAACGATTCAGCGCTATGTGAGATTTTCTCTGTTTTATATATTGTATGGATACTTGATACTCTGAGACACACCACACTCTTGTATGTGAGGAGGATTGTGACTTGGCCCAAGGTGGGGTCGCCCCTAGAGGTGAGCGCAGTATAATGCTGGGTGGTGGTGTGTGCTTGCACTTTTGGAAGCACTTTCTTTATATTCAAGACACCTATTTGGACTCCTGGTGATGGCAGTGATCATGCACTAATGATAAAGCAGGCGTTACATCACCAAGTTTATCCCACTAAGCATCTTATGGACACTTTTCACCGTGTTTATGCAGTGTGACACTGGTCCTATTCCATATCATGTTATATATATGATTGTGTTTACTATTTTTTCCACATATTTATTTTATCACTCTTTTAAGTCAAAAACATGTATTTGTGATATTATTCACTTTAGCCACTAGGGGGCACTGTATTAAGTTGTTTACAGATATAATCATGTTGTTATAATTTTTTGATTGCGCTTCACAATTTTTATTATGTATAGTTTTTTAGTATTTGGGATACTATTTTAGTGCTGAGCAGCAATCCCTGCACTTCTTTTAAGGTCTATAGAAGTAGTAGCGTGGTATTACCTGTCAGTTATTTTCCTGGAGCTGTTTATAGACTAGCTGTGTCCAGAATTGATATTTCAGGTCAGTGTGATTGTTGGCAAGTCACATTACATGCAGCTTTCTAAAATATTTTAAAGCTGGGGTGTCCAACCCACGGGCTGCATGCGGCCCTGGCCCATCTGGAAGGATACCGTGCAAACATAGCAGCCATGGCAGACTACATTGACATTTACTTTATAGACTCTGGACAAAGGTTTCCCCAGGGAAGCATCCCTAAGTAACCTTTTAAGCTGGGTCTCCAAGCTGGGCCACAAAGCATGGCGAAGCTGCAAAAAGTAAAACAAATAATTTTTTAGGTCAAAATGTGTTTTTAAAGTGTTTGTAAACCTTTGATTTTTTAAAAATAAAAATAGCAAACATGTCTATACTTACCTGCTCTGTGCAATGGTTTTGTTCAGAGCAGCCCCGATCCTCTTCTTCTGGGGTCCCCCGCCAATGCTCCAGGCTCCTCTTCCTCGAGTGCTCCCATAAAAAGCCGCTTTTCATGGGAGCACCCGTGCGGGCTCCCTCCCAAGTTCTGCTGCTGCGTCCATTGACACAGACAGCAGGACTTGACTGTGTTTGATCGACAGCAGAGAAAGCCAATGGTACCTGCTGCTATCAATCTGTCCAATGAGGGGAGAGACAGTGCCTGGAGCCGCTGCGCTCGTGCACTTCGCTGGATTTGATTGGGCTCAGGTAAGAAAAAGGGGGTGGGGGCTCTGGTGGAGAGCTGCAGCACAGAAGGTTTTTTATATACCGTTTAGAAAGTGCACATCGTGTTACAATTATCACTTTCTCATTCTGCACTGTGAGAGAAGTCTTGGATTACACTGGGAGACAGCTGATTGGAGGAAAGGAACACAACCCCCTCCAGATAGGCAGAGGCTTTCAGAGCTGTCCTGTGAGTAGAGCAGCTTTCTGATAATCTATTTATAGCACACATTTCAGGCTGGTTTTATCATATGTGTCAGAAACTTGTCAGAAGTTATCATGCTGATAGCAGAAGAACGGAGCAGGAGAAAGCCACTGAACATAGTGATTTGAAGAGAGATATGTGTGCCCAGCTCAAATTTCATGACTTACATCCACTTTGAATCAATATCAATGAAATGGTATTGATAAGAGCTATCTAAGAGAAGTCCCCAAAACATGAACCGTTGGGGGTACTTGAGGTTGAGAAAAACTGTTTTAGAGGATTTCAGCAGTTGAATGCTTCAAGTTGGGTATCTCACATGATTTTGCATATAAGAGACAGCTATTGAAACAGGACACAAAGAATAAAATTAAATATGGCATTACGTTTATGTCTCAGCTCCTACACAGACCCGGGTACCTGTCTCACCGATATAATACGCAGCTGTCAGACAAGTTAATGACAATTACCAGGATATGCGCCTACTGCACAGAATGGTGCAACGTCAAAACGCCGACACAAAACAGTCACCGTGAACCGCTCTGTGCTGATTATTATGAAGATCAAACTGATTGGCTCCTTACGTATGCAAAGTATGCGCCGATCAGGATTTTGTTCGAGCACAAATTCTACTGGACAGTGAAATAACAGAATCATTTTAGTAAAGTAATAGAAGAAAATTAGAGGTCTACTTATAAGAAAGCCTAGAATATAACCCACGTCATTCCGCGCTGCTCATTGACATAAAGCACATTTTGTTATACATGTTCACTCAGTGGGATCGCTTATGACTTTTCAATTATGCATTCTTTTACCTACACACAAAAGGTACATTGCATGGGGTTAGAAAGAAAGAAAGAAAAAGAAAGGAAAAAAAAAAAAAAGAAAGAAATGAAAGGAAGGTAGAGAGAGAGACACAGAGAGAGAGAAGGGAAGAAGAATGAAGTAAGGGAGAGAGACAAACAGCAAAGAATAAACAGGCATACAATGGAACGGGAACGGAGGTATAAGATATTGGAGTATAATGTGCACAAGTGAAACGGAATAAACTGAATACATAAAATGTTGTGTCCTGCTTGTTTTGTTGCCGTGAAGAGGGAAAGGCCGAGCAGACAGATTGATGGGAAATCTACGATTCCTTTGCAGACAGAATACTGATCCAAAAGTACAGAACAAAGAGGAATTCTAGCAGAAGAGGAAGATTGGCTATGAGAAGCGGATGATGGAGGAGCTTTCCTTCTTCCCTTCCTGTCTCTACTTTCACTCATCAGTCCCTCCAGGCAACTTATGTTACAATCACTACTCAACACAGAATGGGCATCAATTAATAGAAAAAAGCAGATTACGATTTGCTCTAAGCAAAAGTGAAGGGCAGTAACCAATTTGATTTGAACTTTATCAAGCTTAGAGCATTTAGAAAAATGAAAGAGGACTGCGGGTTGCTGTGGGTTACGGTATTTTACAGATCACTCATTAAAATTACACTTCACTTACACTGGAAATTGTTGCAATAATATTAACGTGGTTGTCAATTCTGAACAACCACTTTAGCCTACAGGTAAGTAAGCCTATAATAAGGCTTACCTGTAGGTTCCCTGCATATATCCTTAACCTGCACGGTTTAGGAGATATGCAGTGTACTTGCATGTGCCAACGTCAACGGCACATGCGCAGTGAAGAAACGGCAGTTTCTTCACTGAGATTGTGCTGCCTGACGTCACGCGGCTCCAGCCAATCACAGAGCCAGAGTCTGCGGCCCCGAAAGGAAGAGAGGCGAAGATGGACGCTTCCTGGAACGGGGACAGCGCGGGCTTCCAATGCAGGTAAGTGTCACATAATAAACTAGTATCTGATGCACCCTAGCCTATTATGCTTCTATATTGCAGGGTAATAACGAAGAAGTAAACCCCATCAAGATTTACTTCCTCTTTAACCATATCCATAGTGCTTAACCTGTCGCTCTTTGGTACTTGTGCATCCCTCAGACCCCAGAAAACAGTAGTTGGAGTGGGAGCATTGATCTCTAAATGAGCACTTCCTAGAATGTTTATCACAGTCATATTATACATACACAGTATCTCATAAAAGTGAGTACACCCCTCACATTTTTGTAAATATTTTATTATGTCTTTTCATGTGACAACACTGAAGAAATTACACTTTGCTACAATGTAAAGTAGTGAGTGTACAGCTCGTATAACAGTGTAAATTTGCTGTCCCCTCAAAATAACTCAACACACAGCCATTAATGTCTAAATTGCTGGCAACAAAAGTGAGTACACCCCCAAGTGAAAATGCCCAAATTGGACTCAAAGTGTCAATATTTTGTGTGGCCACCATTATTTCCAGCACTGCCTTAACCCTCTTGGGCATGGAGTTCATCAGAGCTTCACAGGTTGCCACTGGAATCCTCTTGCACTCCTCCATGATGACATCACAGAGCTACTGTATATTAGAGACCTTGTGCTCCTCCACCTTCCGTTTGAGGATGCCCCACAGATGCTCAATAAGGTTTAGGTCTGGAGACATGCTTGGCCAGTCCATCATCTTTACCCTCAGCTTCTTTAGTAAGGAATAGGAATTGCTCACGCCTGGTGCCAACAGTGAATGTGCTGACAAAAGCCCAGGCGCCAGGATGCAATTTCTAGTTACCATGGCTACCTGGCACCTGGGATTTGTCGAGCCCAGGGCAATAGGCATTGTGCAGTAGAAGGAGTGGAGTGATGATTTTTATTAAACTACTTGGCAAAGTTCTTCTTCTTGACACCGAGAGAGTTAGAGAGAGCATCTCTGTCTGGATATTCGCCTGCCAGAGGGTGACCATACCAATGGAGATCTGAGCCTAAGACTGGGAGTGAGGACATCCGGGAGCAGCGCAGCACCACCCACATCACAGCACCTGCACCTCTGCTGCAGGAGACTGGAGCATCCACTCACCCTTTGCTTCCCACCACTGATCACCGGAGACTTTCAGGGAGAGAAGGAAGGCACCCCCCTTATAAAGTGAGAGGTCACCGCAGCATCCTGGAGACTGGTGAGAAGGCTATTTGCTCATTGCTGATACAGCTAGCAGGGACTGAGCCACTGAGAGCAGGACATAAAGTATACCCATTCCATATGAAACCCATACTGCATTCTATACCACACTTATTCCAAACCTAGACTGCACCTATACTAACCCTATACTGTATCTGAACCACATCTACCTTGCACCTGTGCAGAAACTATACCATACCTATACTGTACTTATACTGCATACAGTTTAACTTGAACTGTTGTTAGGAGCACCCACGCTTTTAAAGGTGCCCCAGCGGTAGCTGGCAGAAGAACAACTTAAAGGACTGCTCCTGTCTTATATTTATTTTGCAAGCCTCCTATTTTCCTCTGCCCCCTCCGCTACCATTCTCCTTATATTTTGGGCAGTTCATACCCAGCCGGTCTAGGACTAGCATCATACCTCCCAACTGTCCCAAATTCACTGGGACTGTCCCAGGACTTGATGAAAGTCCCGTTGAATCAAGGCCCGGAGTAATGCCCAGTTCCAGGACAAGTTTCAGTTCCAATGACTTCTCCAGCGGGGGGCCCTAGCATGGGCACTGGTTACCTCTGCCCCGCAACTTATGGGGGGTGTATGTGGTACCACACACTGTGATCCAGTGACTGTATTGCAGCTGACATCTCCCCGCTGGCTGCCTGTCACTGTAAGTTACTGTGACAGGCAGCTGGCGAGGAGATGTTGGCAGCAATACAGAGACTGGATTGCGGTGTGTGCAGTGGCGGAACCAGCATTCTGATCATCAGAGAGGGATGGCAGAGATCACTGGATCTTCAGGACTCTGAAGTCATTAGGCCTTTCATTGTCAGTCTAGTGTCGGTTGAAGCTCCATGAGGACTGGAGGAGAGTGGATCCCGCATGTATGAGCAGCTGAGTGGCGGGAGACTACACTCAGCCCTCCTGCTGGTTGTCACCCGCAGCTGCCTAACAATCCACCCCCACCGCCATGGGGTACGTGAGCTGGGAGTCCCCTTTGATCTGTATACATGTCTAAGTCTTCCCAGTGCCACCGGTCTGCAACTTTGTGTATTGGGGGGGTCACCCCTGAGTATTAATGAGGGCCACCCCTAGGTAGTAATGTGTAACAATGGGGGTCACCGCAGTGTATGCTCTGATTGTGTGCACCAGCCTATGTACTCTGTACTTCTGTATGTGATCATACCTGGGGGGCCCCTCTGATCTCTATGTTATAAGGGGGGGTTGCAGGTAACTAGGATGTAAGAGCATATGTACTGGAGGGGTGCTTTGGGAGGGGAGAGAACTTGTGCTGGAGGGGGGATTGGATTTGAAATCCCCCCACCCCATCTTCTAGCACAAGTTCTCTCCCCTCCTAAAGCATCCCCCCAGTACATATCTGACTCCTAAACCCCCCCAACACAGGTCCCCTCCCAAAGTGCCCCACCAGTAGATATCTGACTCTCCCTCCACCCCACCTTCTAGCACACATCCTCTCCCCTTCCAATGCCCCCCCAGCACAAGTCCTCTCCCCTCCCAAAACACCACCCCAGTATATATCTATCCCCCACTCTACCCCACATTCTATCCCCAGCACATACTCAAAGCCTGAGTTTTGTTAAACCAAGTCCCCTAAGCCCCTCCCACTGTAAATTTTGGCATCATTTCTGACCACCGCTATAAACAAAAAAGAGAGACAATTTTGCAAAAAAAAAAAAAAAAACAATATTCCTTACTTTTTGCTATAATACATACTAGTAATGGCGGCGATCTGCGATTTTTAGGGGGACTGCGATATTGCAGCAGACATGTCAGACCATTTTGACACTTTTTTGGGACCATTGCCATTTATACAGCGATCAGTGCTATGAAAATGCACTGATTACTGTGTAAATGTCACTGGCAGGGAAGGGGTTAACCTGCAGGGGGCACTCTAAGGGTTAACTGTGTTCCCTGTGTATGTTACTAATTGTATGGGGGGCTGGGCTGAGTGGGGGAGGAGAGTGATCATGGCTCCCATACACAGGGAGTCTGCGATCACATTCCTTCCCCCTGTCAGAACGGAGATCCGTGTGTTTACATACACGGACCTCCGTTCTGTCACTGCGGGGGAGCGATCGCGGGTAGCCGGCGGACATCGAGTCCGCCCTATCCGCTCCCTGGCTCCCCCGGAACACAGTGAGCGTGCGTGCATGACTCTGCCGGTGCGCGCCCACGATCCGCGGTCTCGTAGCCGCCGTCAGGTGGCGGCGCTTCGTGATATCGAGCCACTTTGCTGCCGTCAGACGACGGCGGGTGGTCGACAAGTGGTTAAGGTAAAAAAAACAACCCACTTACTATTTTCCTCTCCCCCTTCTCTAAACACTTATCTGAGCCTGTAAGGGATCCAGTTGTCTTTCCCCTCTCCTCTTTTCACAAGGAATCAAAGCCATTGGCTCTTGCTGCTGTCAATCAAATACTGTGAGGAGGGACTGAGCGGAGATGTGTATGGACACAGGCAGTGCTGCTCGGGAGCGAGCCCGCAGCTGTGGCTCCAGAAGAGGAAGTTCATGACTGCTCTGTGCAGAGAGCAGGCAAGTATAACATGTTTGTTCTTTTAATAATACAAAAAAAAGATTCTAGACTTTACAATCACTTTAAACAAACATTTTTTTTGCTTTTACTTACAATAACTGTTTTTCCACGTCCTGGTTTCTGTAAGGCAATGGTGATGTTACCCTGGCCTTACAGATGCATCCTGAGAAGTTCCTGTTACATGTTACAGGACCCAGAGTTCTAGGCAGAAATCCAGGAAATAATGGGATCTGGATTCATCTGCCCTTAGTGACCATGGCCACCATGAGAAGATTGGGGAGGAAAAGTAAAATAAGGTATGTAAAGAATAAAAAGCCTAAACGTATCAGTTTGTAAATTGCCATTACTAAACATTTTTAAAGGTCCCTCAGTTGTAAATTTTATAAGAGGAAGACTCCAAGCATGAGAATTTGTGAGTCCTATGTTTACACCATGGTAAATGTGACATACAGCTGGACTTTCCAATGACACCAACAATTGGATTTGTAATGGCCTTGGCATTTGGGTATGACTGGGAATTCTGATACTGAGATGCCATCACTGGAACCCTGAGAAGCAGCAACCACTAAAAATGCCATCAACTGCTTCTCAAGTGCCTGGTTGGAGAGGGTACATCGATCTGAGTAGTACATGCTAGCAGCAAAAGTAAAGCACATTTAAAGATAAGCAGGTGTTTAAAAATGAAAAGATATGGAAAATTTTAAAATTTAAACAACTTGAAAATGAATTTGCCTGTTAGGGACCGGGCCGCATAGCAGGAGGTGAGTGGCGGGTGGGTGAAGCTTCATCTGTATTTATAACCACTGCCCATCGCTCACATTACCGCCTGACCTCCACCTCCTGTCAGATCAGTGGCGGCATTAGATTCTCATAGGAGCACGAACCCTACTGTAAACTGCGCATGCAAGAGATCTAGTTTGCCTGCTCCTTATGAAAATTCAATGCCTGATGATCTGAGGAGGAGCTGAGGCGGTGATGTTAGCTCTGGGGAGCAGCTGCAAATACAGATTATCATTAGCAGAGAGGTTTGCCTGCACGGAGACCATAATAAATCAATTGCTTGCAGACTCATATTAAAACCCTATCAGTAATTGGCAAGTGACAATTAAGCTGCATCTGGTGGCAGGTTTTATAGTGGCAAGTGAGAAACTTACTTCAATTGTAAAGCTGCATCTGGTGCATCCCATCACCACCAGATGGGACCATCTAGTTGCAGGAAAGCAAGCTCAGGGCTCTCACTGATTCTGCATTTTGGTGAGTTGTATACTTTTTTCATTATATCTTGCAATGTAATGATAATAGAAATAAAGTGCACAACAAATAACTGATGCACCCCTTCCATGTAAAAATGGTCTTCCACAAAATCAGTGCCTGGTCCCAAAAGGGTTGGAGACCACTGGCTTAACCACTTCAGCCCCGGAAGGATTTGCCCCCTTCCTGACCAGAGCCCTTTTTGCGATTTGGCACTGCGTCGCTTTAACTGAAAATTGCGCGGTCGTGCGACGTTGTACCCAAACGAAATTTGCGTCCTTTTTTTCCCACAAATAGAGCTTTCTTTTGGTGGCATTTGATCACCACTCCGTCATTTCTGATCGCCACTATAAACAAAAGAAGAGCGACAATTTTGCAAAAAAACCCAAATTTCTTACTTTTTGCTAAAATACAAATCCAAAAAAAAAATATAAAAAAAAATTTTTTTCATCGGTTTTGGCCGATTTATATTCTTCCTCATATTTGTGATAAGAAAAATCGCAATCGGCGTTTATTGATTGGTTTGCGCAAAAGTGGCTGCGTTTACGGATGATGAGAATTCATTTTTGGGGTTTTTATTTTTTTTTATTTTTTACTAGTAATGGCGGCGATCTGCGATTTTTAGCGGTACTGCGATATTTCAGCGGACATGTCGGAACATTTTGACACTTTTTTGGGACCATTGGCATTTATACAGCGATCAGTGCTATAAAAATGCACTGATTACTGTGTAAATGCCATTGGCAGTGAAGGGGTTAACCTGCAGGGGGCACTCTAAGGGTTAACTATGTTCCCTGGGCGTGATCTAACTGTGGGGGGACTGCCCTGGCTGGGGAAGGGAAGTGATCACAGCTTCCGTGTAGAGGAAGGCTGTGATTACAGCCCTTCCCCCCTCACAGAACGGAGTTCTTTCACTCCTGGGGGGGCATCGCGCGTAGCCGGCGGAGATCGAGTCCGCGGCACCCGCTCCCTGGCCCTCCCCGGACACAGTGAGCGCGCGCTTGCTGTGCGCGATCTGGCAACCGCCGTCGTATGACGGCGTTTTGCCTGGGAGAGCCATCTTGTTGCCGTCAACCTGCGGTTGACGGTCGGCAAGTGGTTAAAAGTGAAGTATGGGTTTTTTTTTGTGATTCATACTTACCTAGGTGGATGCTGCATCTGTCCTCCGGCGCCTCTAAAACTAAGAACTGAGCGATCAAACACCGTTGATTGCTCGGTTCTCACAGCTCCCCGAGCAGAGAGCTTCTGTCACTCAGAGCTCTCTGCTCTGCCCCTTCTTCGCTCACTGGAGTGCTGGGCTGTGGAGGGGCAGGGAATGGCCGGCTCAGCCTCTCAGCGACTCGCTGAGAGGCTGAGCCAGGTGTCGGTCCAGGCATGTGGGCGGATCCCGACTCCATGGTCCTGATGACGCTGAGTCCGGACCAGCTCTATGATGTCAGCAGAGAGTGGACTTCAGCCCACTCTGCTGAAAATGGGTCACAGGAGTGCAAAACTAATTGCACTCCTCCTGTGATCCATAGGTCTAGGACAGCCAAATAAGCATTGGCTGGACTTCTTTAAAGGATTTTCTCTAGAAGCTTCCAGCTACAAATGCCAATGGAGTAACTGAACAGGAAGACAGTTAAGGGCAAGAATAAATCTTCCTCTAAGTCATCTCCAGTTCTGGAAACATGTTGAGAAGTACACATACACTATATGATTAATTGACTTTCACGTTTACTTGTATAATACGAGTTTATTTATGGTAAAGGCCAGAAATTGAAATACAAAATCCACCCACAAGCTGTAACTGCAATAGAATAATGATATGTAAAACTGTGTTGGGGGATGTGTGTGGGGTGGAGGGAGGGGCAGGTCGCTTGGTTGCAATAACTGTGAATGGGAAACATTATACACATACTGCATTTTTCTTAAGGGATTATTCAACTTAGCGTTATTTTTAGCTAAACCACATTATTTTTTAAAACAATGAAAATCTCCAAAAACAACTAAGCAGAGGATTGCCTAGGCAATCTAAACAGCAGTGGTAGCAGGTACATGTAAACCCCCCCCCCCCCCCCAAAAAAAAAAATAAAAGCTTTTTCCAAAAGTAAAAGATGAAGGGTGGGGGGGTTAGGAAGAAAACCAGAACTTCCCCCTTTGGGGGAAAAGACCAATACTAAACTTCATGGTTACATGGTTAAACAATACGTTAGGAGAGGGATCAACAAGACCTATGAAGAGCAGCACACTGTCTCTACTGTGAAGCATGGAGGTGTATCTTTGCTGTATCAGATGTGTGTGTATGTGTGTGAGCTAAACCATCACAGGGCATTTAGACAAAATTCATAGTAAGATGAATACAGCCAATTATCAGAAATTATTAAAGATTGATTTGCATTCATCAGCCCAGCTGCTATGTATGGGGCGCACTTAGGAATTTCCAGCATAATGATCTAAAACCTAAAGCAACGTTAACCCTTCAGTGGCTGTGTTGGAAAAAGTGAAGGTTCTGGAGTTGCCATCACAATCTCCTGATCTTAGCATTATGAGCGTAGCTACAGAGGGTGCAGGGATTGCAATTGCTACCCAGCCTCAGGCTGCAGGGGGGCCCATGTGGCCCCCTGTACGAAGGGCTGGTGCCAGCATGAGCCAGTATAGGCAGCTGGGTGGGTTGTAGTATGAGCGCCCGAGTGACTGGAGGACTGTGTGGGTAACAGGCTCCCTGCTGTTCTGCACTGGCTGCTAATCTCACAATTACACAGCCGCGTCACTTCGGCCGTCTGTTCGGTCCAGTGTCCATCCAGCCACCCCTCCACGAGTCACTCCATCCACTTCTTTGTAACAGAGCCCAGGCACAACCCTCCGGAGCACGCTTCTCCTAAACATCCAGCACACAGAGGCATTGTGCAGCCCTATGAGAGCCGGCTCCCCGAAGGACGCTGCAAGTTTGTCTCTCAGCCCCGCCCCCTCCACTCCCCGTCATACACACAGATCTCCCTCGGAGAGTGATGTGGCCTCCCATGCTGATCAGCACTGTCTGTGCTGCTGGCAGGAGCCCAGTGGACCATGGATACATGCTTGGAGGGCGGCCGGCCGCAGCACAGTATGCATCAACCTGACCCTGCAGCTTAGTCATGGTGAGTGAAACGACTCATACCCAATCTATCTGCCCTGGGGAGAGGGCCCCCATCTGCTCTGGGAGCCCATCTGCCCTAGGGACAGGGAGCCCATCTTCACTGGGGCAGGGAGCCCATCTGCCCTGGGGAACGACCTATATCCCACTCCATCTGCCCTGGGGACAGAGAGCCCATCTGCCCTGGGTACAGGGAGCTCATCTGACCTGGGGACAGCAGGGCCCCCATCTGCCCTGAGGACATGGAGCCCATCTGCCCTGAGGGCAGGGAGCCCATCTTTCCTGGGAACAGGGCTCCCACCTGCCCTGGGGAAGGGGGTTCTCATCTCCCCAGGGGACAGGGACCCCATCTGCCCTGGGGACAGGACCACCATCCCCACTTGGGGATTTGGGGGGTGTACCAATGGGGGTCACTGGATGCTGGGGGGGTACAGCAGTACCAGCATGGAGTGGCTGGAGGATGGGAGGGTCCAGCAGTACCAGTGTGGGGTCAATGAAGATGGTGGGGAAGGAAACAGTACCAGTCCCTCCTCCTATCCAGCTTTTTTTCCACTGTCCCCTGTGTGCTCTCCAGCCTCCCTATGCTCTTTCCCGGACCCCCCTCTGCAGCTTTGCCGACTTCCCCCGTTCCCTCTCTCGTCGGCTGCTGTGGGGATCTGTCAAGATGAAGAGTGGAGAAGGGGCCAGTAAATGTGTATTTTTCTGAATGGAGAGTCAGTGATTCATACAGATCACCGACTCTGTCCATAACTGTGGCATAGTAAACTGTGTTTACTATGCTTCCGTTTATGAATGGACAGGAATCTCTTTATAGAGCTATTCCTGTCCATTTATTCTGTGTAGCTGAGGCTGCAGAGGAGGAGATTGGGGGCTGTGTCCTCAGTCTCCTTCTCTGTCTCAAAGGTGGAACATCAGAGATCTGTTTAGGCTCCTAAAAAATAATATTGTTAAGAAAAATAATAAATAAAATAACAAAAATAAAAAAAAATAAAAAAAGGACTGATACCAGTGGAACTACAGGGGTCACAAAGATCATAATTGGGACCATGCCCTAGAGTTCCACCACTGGGCTCAGAGGGAAGAGCCCAGGTTGTGGGGTAGGGGGGCCCTTCATGGTTTCTTGCACTGGGGCCTTGAAGGTTCTAGCTACGCCACTGCTTAGCATCACACTTCCAAACCATCCCAGTTTCTGTAGGACTGTCCTGGGATTAAAATGAAATCCCGGGGTCCCATGAAACTATCCCATATCCTGTGTCGGGTAGTGGAACACACATTGCAGCATTCAGTGCCTGCGCTGACAGGACTACCACCATGGTAGCACATATGGCTGCAGTTAAATTGTGCAAGACTTTCGTCAGTGCGGCTCCGCAATCGATTGCAGTGAAAGTTTATTCCCTTGCAAAGTTTTTTTTACTACTTACTTCCTCTGCAACTCTGACTAATGACATCATGTAATGCAGATTACGGCAGAGAGAGTGAATGGTGAAAGCCTTCCTCTGCTGACTTTTTATTTACAAGTTACAGCAGCAATTGGCTGAGCTGTCACTGCAACCAATCGCAGGTCCCTGCTGATGGAAGTCTGAATGGGGCCGAATTCATTCATTAGCACTGCTGTATGGTACATATCCCGCATTGTACCAGTGCAGTCTGTAGGGTCCTGCTGTATTGTACATATGCCGCATTGTCCAGTGTAGAGTGGTAGTTAGCAATTTCTCATGCAGCAGGTGTCAGGCCACTCATCTGCAGAACAAGGTATTTAAAGTGTTACTAAACCCAGGAGCCTGCAGTCACTATATCTGGTCTCCCACAGTACACAGAACATGGAAATGCAATTATTTTAGTAAATATAAACTGCTAAATACCTTTTCTCATCAGCAGTATATAGCAGTCTTGTGACTTCTATTAGTGTCTGGTTAAAGCTTGCAGGAGGAATTTTCATTCTCCTCTGAGTCTCCTATGAGGCTGCAGGATCCCTGACTTTCTGTCCAGACAGTGCTGATTGGCCCTATGCTTATCACATGCAGCCCCCCCCAAAAAAAAAAACAAACCTCCCTAGCAATAAACACCAAGCTGAGCATGTGCAGAGTGCCCCCCCAAGGCTCTGTTCTATCAGGAGATGGATTAGGGGCAGTAAAAGAAGGGGAGGATCAGAGAAGGCAGAATCAAACAGCCGTTTTACACAATCCGGAGGATTAACCCCTTTAGTGCAAATACAGAATTATTTTACTGTTGTGGGTTTAGTAACACTTTAAGGCAATTAGCAGTAGTAAAAATTCTTCTCAATATGGAAAGGTTCGATTTTTTTTGCTCCTGATATCCAAACATACGGTGGGGTTTGCAAGGCTCTGCAAGTTGTATTCAGAGGAATTAAGTAAGTTAAATTTGGTGAGCCAGCAGAAAAAGGCCACAGGATCAAGTCAATATAAACGGTGTTAGTGATAATGAAACCAATAAAGTGCACCTGTCACTTTGTAATAAATGATAGGCAAAGATAGACCATATCTATGTGTTTTGCAGTTGTGATTTTTGTGTGTGTGTACACAATGTTTGTGTGATTTGGGGGGGGGGGGGTTTGGTTTGAGTGGAATCCTTCATTCTACTTGTTTGCGTGGATGTAGGAATCTATTTGTTTTTTCATTCATAAGGCTTGGGTTACACTGCTACGACTTGAGAGTTCAAAGTCGCATGACAAGTCACACCCCATTAACTGCAATGGAACCGTTCTAATCAGTGCGACTCAAGTCACAGCGACTTATGCTGGCCATACACTATACGAAAAATCGTTCTAACCCATTTTTGCAAAACAAACACTTGGCTGTGAGAGCAAACGATAGTCCCATCATGTCCCATCATGTAATGATAAAACGTTCAATGAACATAAATGAATCAGTTTTTCCGCCCATTTTTTCACATATACCTAATGCAAACAGTTTGGACGGGAAATACCTTTGAATCTATCGTTCATTTGGCAGGAAATTTCCAAACTTGTCCTTCATTTTTTTGGCTCAAAAACATCCCAACCGATTACCAATTTGTGCCCAATAACTGGCCAAAAAAACAAACAATCTGTCCAAATTTCTGCATTTT
>BLSH010116461.1:587205-616188 GCA_018402905.1 Glandirana rugosa
TAAATATTTCGAGACATGTCTCTTGAGACTTCTCGAATGTGAGATTACAGGGGGTGTTATTAGTGTGTCTTGTCCACCACGGTAACCAGTCAATAACTACTCATGTCGAGTAATACCTCGCCAACCATATCGTTGTCCTCTCTTTCGAATCCACGGCCACTCGTCGTGGCGACTATTCCGTCATACCCTTGGGTCGTTAAGTTGTCCTCCCGACCGACATGACGGAAGGTTATTTTGGTTAGGGGGACACCGTGGGAGACGTCTCGTCGCACGAAGAGGAGGAGAGGGAGACGGTCGAAAGTCGACGACGTCTCCCTCAGTGTTCCCCTAGCCAGGGTCATAGACGGGGGACGAGTCCCCAGCACAGCGGGGGGGAGGAGGAGAAGCTGGCAGCACATTGGGGGGGGGGGGGGCGACACGACCCCTGAGCAGGGGGCAGATACTGGGACCGATCCCCTTGTGACTCCCTCTGCAGCAGCTGAAAGCTGGCAGAGGGAGAGGAGGAGAAGCACGCTGCTCTGCAGAGGGTGCCACAGGGGGATTGGTTTTATTGGAAGGCAGTACAGCCAGCCCTCCTGTTGAATTGCTGGGTTCCCATACTGCCTTATCAGCGGTGCTGCTCACCGGCACCTAAGCTTTCTCTCCTGTTGCTATACCAACCGCTCCATAATGAGCTGTACTCATCAATAACTGACCAATGGCACCACCTGTTCTGTGTGATTATTGTGGGGGACATTAGAGTGTAAGCTCTTCAGAGTTCTCTGTACAGAGCTTTATAAATGTATAAAAACGATAGTACACTATATTGCCAAAAGTATTGGGACACCTTTACACACACATACACACACATGAACTTTAATGGCACCCCAGTCTTAGTCCCTAAGGTTCAATATTGAGTTGGCCCACCCTTTGCAGCAATAACAGCTTCAACTCTTCTGGGAAGGCTGTCCACAAGGCTTAGGAGTGTGTTTATGGGAATGTTTGACCATTCTTCTAGAAGCAAATTTGTGAGGTCAGGCTGGACAAGAAGGCCTGGCTCACAGTCTCCGCTCTAATTCATCCTAAAGGTGTTCTGTCTGGTTGAGGTCAGGACCCTGTGCAGGCCAGTCAAGTTCTTCCACCCCAAACTCGCTCATCCATGTCTTTATGGACCTTGCTTTGTGCACTGGTGGGTAGTCATATTGGAACAGGAAGGGGCCACCCCCTAACTGTTCCCACAAAGTTGGGAGCATGAAATTGTCCAAAATGTCTTGGTATGCTGACGCCTTAAGAGTTCCCTTCACTGGAACTAAGGGGCCAAGCCCAACCCCTGAAAAACAACCCCACACCATAATCTCCCCTCCACCAAATGATTTGGACCACTGCACAAAGCAAGGTCTTGCTTGGAATGGCTCAGTATTCTCTGTACAACATTGCATGTTAGTGCTATACAACTGTGTAATAATAGCAGTGCATGGCTGTGGTGGGGTCATCCGTGTTTGAAGTAGAACTAAAAGGAAAAACGTTTTTTCATTTTGGATAAAATAAGAGAGGGTTATGACCCATGCCATTTTTTTTTGCTATCTGTGCCCCATTTGGGAGATTTCTCTTCACTTCCCGTTCCATGGCCAAAGCAGGAGGAAATACCTCCAACGTGAGGGAATCTCTGTTTTTCTGAAAAGCGCATGGGGTACCCACCGCTCCAAGGCAGCCTGCATAGAGATCCACAGCTGCTGTGAAAGCCTGGGTATTTGTCTGGTCCACAGCCAACCGATGAAAATAGAAAGGTGAAAGTGGCAGCACTCCAAGAATAAAACAGCTTCATTATTAAATCATACCATTAAAATGCAAACAGCAAAAAGACATACACACAGTCTACTGGCTGGTTAGTGGCTGTCCATGTACTGTGTGTGTGTATTTTTGCTGTTTGCATTTTAATGGTATGATTCAATAAAGAAGCTGTTTTATTCTTCGAGTTCATCACTTTCACCTTTCTATTGCACTGCCCATCCATAGCCAATCCCTTGTGTCAGCCTTGGGCAGATGGGTTGGAGAGGGTATGTTGAAGCACAGTGTGACAGCAGTAGCTGTCAAAGCAGACATGAAGCTGTGAGAGGGTGAATCTCCCTAATGTTCAATCAGTGGGTTGAACAACAAACAAATGTGCCGATTTCCCCCATCCACACATTTGAGGTCAGGGCTGGTGCAAGTATTTTTGACACCCTAGGCAAAAACTAATTTTGCCGCCCCCATTGGCTCCACCCCTGACTCAACCCCCTTTGCCCTGCCCATGTGACAGGAAGCGGCGCTATACAGGAAGCATCGGCTCTGCTTCCTCTAGCGCTGGCTCCAGTGCTGGACTGCGCCTCTAATCATGCTACCGGTCAGACAGAGCAACTGCCTGAGACTGAGTTAGTTACATGCTGCTGCTTGCAGAGCATGCAGACACAGAGGGAAACCAGCGGCCGGGCGCCCCTAGGCAGCAGTGCGCCCTAGGCGGCTGCCTAGTTTGCCTAGTGGTAGCACTGGCCCTGTTTGAGGTGGATGTGGGAATCCCTCCTGCTGTGCTATTGTGTTTTCAGGACGGTCAGCCTTCCCCACCTTCAAAATACCATGATCAGTGTTGCTGGTTATAGTCGGCAGAACTGATCGTTCAGGTAAAACCCAGCAGGCTGGTTGCACCTCTCTGAATGGGGCCTGTGATGAGTAGCCAACCTCCTGTGTTTACAAGGCCAGCTGCTCAGCATAGGACCCAGAAGCAAATGGAGATCACTGGAGAATCGGTGTCTACTTCATTGATTTCCAGTTTCCAGGGGCATTGGCCAGGTATGGTATATACAGTGCCTTGAAAAAGTATTCATACCCTTTGAAATTTTCCACATTTTGTCATGTTACAACCAAAAATGTAAATGTATTTTATTGGGATTTTATGTGATAGACCAACACAAAGTGGCACATAATTGTGAAGTGGAAGAAAAACGATAAATGGTTTTCAAAATTTTTTACAAATAAATATGTGAAAAGTGTGGGGTGCATTTGTATTCAAATACAGTCAATACTTTGTAGAACCGCCTTTCATTGCAATTACAGCTGCAAGCCTTTTTAAGTATGTCTCTACCAGCTTTACACATCTACAGAGTGAAATGTTTGCCCATTCTTCTTTGCAAAGCAGCTCAAGCTCTGTCAGATTGGATGGAGAGCGTCTGTGAACAGCAATTTTCAAGTCTTGTCACAGATTCTCAATTGGATTTAGGTCTGGACTTTGACTGGGCCATTCCAGCACATTATTATGCTTTGGTCTAAACCATTCCATTGTAGCTCTGGCTGTATGTTTAGGGTCATTGTCCTATTGGAAGGTGAACCTCCGTCCCAGCCTCAAGTCTTAAGCAGACTCCAACAGGTTTTCTTCGAAGATTGCCCTGTATTTGGTTCCATTCATCTTCCCATCAACTCTCAGCTTCCCTCTCCCTGCTGAAGAAAAGCATATCCACAACATGATGCTGGCCACCACCATGTTTCACAGTGGGGATGGTGTGTTTAGGGTGATGTGCAGTGTTAATTTTCCACCACACATAGCATTTTACTTTTAGGCCAAAAAGTTCAATTTTGGTCTCATCTGACCAGAGCACCTTCTTCCATGTGTTTGCTTTGTCCCCCACATGGCTTCTCACAAACTGCAAACAGGATTTCTTATGACTTTCTTTCCACAATGGCTTTATTATTACCACTCTTCCATGAAGGCCAGATTTGTGTAGTGCACGACTAATAGTTGTCCTGTGGACAGATTCTCCCACCTGAGCTGTGGATCTCTGCAGCTCCTCCAGAGTTACCATGGACCTCTTGGCTGCTTCTCTGATTAATGCTCTCCTTGCCCAGCCTGTCAGTTTAGGTGGACAGGCATGTCTTGGTAGGTTTGCAGCTGTGCCATACGCTTTCCATTTTCAGATGATGGGTTGAACAGTGCTCTGTGAGATGTTCAAAGCTTGCAATATTTTTTTTATAACCTAACCTGGCTTTAAACTTCTCCACAACTTTATCCCTGACCTGTCTGGTGTGTTCCTTGACCTTCATGATGCTGTTTGTTCACTAATGTTCTCTAACAAATCTCAGAGAGCTTCACAGAACAGTTGTATTTATACTGAGATTAAATTACATAAAGGTGGACTCAATTTGCTAATTAGGAGACTTCTGAAGGCAATTGGTTCCACTAGATTTTAGTTATGGGGTATCAAAGTACAGGGGACTAAATACAAATGCAAGCCAAACTTTTCAGATATTTGTAAAAAAAATTCAAAACCATTTATCATTTTCCTTCTACTTCACAATTATGCGCCACTTTGTGTTAGTCTATCACATAAAATCCCAATAAAATACAGTCAGGTCCATAAATATTGGGACATCAACACAATTCTAATCTTTTTGGCTCTATACACCACTACAATGGATTTGAAATTAAACGAACAAGATGTGCTTTAACTACAGACTTTCAGCTTTAATTTGAGGGTATTTACATCCAAATCAGGTCAACGGTGTAGGAATTACAATAGTTTTTATATATGGCTCCCACTTTTTAAGGGACCAAAAGTAATGGGACAATTGGCTTCTCAGCTGTTCAATGGCCAGGTGTGTGTTATTCCATCATTATCCCATTTACAAGGAGCAGATAAAAGGTCCAGAGTTCATTTCAAGTGTGCTATTTGCATTTGGAATCTGTTGCTGTCAACTCTCAATATGAGATCCAAAGAGCTGTCACTATCAGTGAAGCAAGCCATCATTAGGCTGAAAAAAAACAAAACAAACCCATCAGAGAGATAGCAAAAACATTAGGTGTGGCCAAATCAACTGTTTGGAACATCCTTGAAAATAAAGAACGCACCGGTGAGCTAAGCAACACCAAAAAACCCGGAAGACCTCGGAAAACAACTGTGGTGAATGACCGAAGAATTCTTTCCCTGGTGAAGAAAACACCCTTCACAGCGGTTTGCCAGATCAAGAACACTCTCCAGGAGGTAGGTGTATGTGTGTCAAAGTCAACAATCAAGAGAAGACAGAGTGAATACAGAGGGTTCACCATAAGATGTAAACCATTGGTGAGCCTCAAAAACAGGAAAGCCAGATTAGAGTTTGCCAAACAACATCTAAAGAAGCCTTCACAGTTCTGGAACAACATCCTATGGACAGATGAGACCAAGATCAACTTGTACCAGAGTGATGGGAAGAGAAGAGTATGGAGAAGGAAAGGAGCTGCTCAGGATCCAAAGCATACCACCTCATCAGTGAAGCGTGGCGGTGGTAGTGTCATGGCGTGGGCATGTATGGCTGCCAATGGAACTGGTTCTCTTGTATTTATTTATGATGTGACTGCTGACAAAAGCAGCAGGATGAATTCTGAAGTGTTTCGGGAAATATTATCTGCTCATATTCAGCCAAATGCTTCAGAACTCATTGTGCAGATGGACAATGACCCGAAGCATACTGTGAAAGCAACCAAAGAGTTGTTTAAGGGAAAGAAGTGGAATGTTATGCAATGGCCAAGTCAATCACCTGACCTGAATCCGATTGAGCATGCATTTCACTTGCTGAAGAGAAAACTGAAGGGAAAATGCCCCAAGAACAAGCAGGAACTGAAGACAGTTGCAGTAGAGGCCTGGCAGAGCATCACCAGGGATGAAACCCAGCGTCTGGTGATGTCTATGCGTTTCAGACTTCAGGCTGTAATGGACTGCAAAGGATTTGCAACCAAGTATTAAAAAGTGAAAGTTTGATTTATGATTGTTAATCTGTCCCATTACTTTTGGTCCCTTAAAAAGTGGGAGGCACATATACAAACTGTTGTAATTCCTACACCGTTCACCTGATTTGGATGTAAATACCCTCAAATTAAAGCTGGAAGTCTGCAGTTAAAGCACATCTTGTTGGTTTCATTTCAAATCCATTGTGGTGGTGTATAGAGCCAAAAAGATTAGAATTGTGTTGATGTCCCAATATTTATGGACCTGACTGTACATTTGCTTTTGGTTGTAACATGACAAAATGTGGAAAATATTAAAGAGGTATGAATACTTTTTCAAGGCACTGTATATACAGTAGTTATTTTGGTCTAAGGTGGACCATTGTGAATTTGAATTACATGGCAATGCTTGGGATTATTCTTTAAAGCTTTTAATGGAAGAATGAGTGATACTCTGAATGCAAATAATAGAATGGAAAACAACACAGAGAGTAATAGCTTTTTACAGGAAGTAACATTGCCCGCTCTCACAATGACACTAAAAGAAAGGAAGCTGTGGCTTTTCTACGGTGAGAAAGGAGACAATGTGCCTGACACCTTATGTTGTGCAGAACAACAATTCAACAGCTAAAATCAATAAGCAAAGCTGCCTCTTAGGAAATGTTCTTCACTTCCATCAGTTCTCAATGCTGTGTGCCTGCTGTACCCTGAGCATTGCAAAACAGAACCATCACTGTGATCCCCGAATGACCTAATCTGCTCCTGACATCTAAAATGGTCAGAATTTGATCTGAAAAGTTGACATAACCCTGAGAGGGCACGACCAGGGACTGAAAGAGCGGTCACACTTGCTTTCTGCTTTTTCACTTATTTCAGCAGCCGAAGCACATATTCTCACTGTCATCCTGATTTGAAATTTCAGCTGGGGTGCGGAGGAACATTAGTGACAGTTTAGGCAACAGTTGCTCTAGAAGTTCAACCAAAAACAAACGTAGGCCCCTTTCTCATGGACGCCTCCATGAAGCAGGATCTGCTTGCTCAGCAGGGGATCTCTCCGCTGATCCCCACTGAGAAGGCTGATGACAAAATGACTGTGTCTGTGTCCGCTTTGCAGAGCGGACACAGACACAGCCCCCTCTTGTCTATGGGGAAATCGGATGGAAACGGACTATTTGTCTGTTTCTATCCAATCCACCAGACAGATGGGGAATAGGTCCTCCATCCGTCTGTTTTTGGCAGGCAGGATCGGATGGGATAGCGGCGGCAGTCAGTAGACATGTGCCCGCTGACATCCCTGCTCCATAGAGGAGACTGGAGGAGAGTCCGATCAGGTCCACCTGAAAAACTGACAGGCGGACCTGAACGGATCGCCTGTGTGAAAAATTATGACACAACATGAAATGAGGATGTTCAACAGAGTCACACTCAGCAATAAAAATGTGACAGAGGTTCTAATACTTCCCCATGCTATTGTAGCCCAGGCCCCAACCTCCCAAGAGCCAATGGTGATCTTCAGAGTTATGGAGAGCGGGTATCCATCCTCACAGTGTGGGTGCAGGGTAGTGTAGAGTAAGTTGGGCACCAGACACTTTGATGATGCAGAACAAAGATTTATTTTCTCTTAAAGAACTGGGGAGAGAGGGTTAGGGCCGGGACACCATTTGAGCAGGTGCAAAAGCACTTAACAGATTCTGAGACACTCAAAAATAGAACAGTATGGTAATTGTATAGTTCCAAAAGCCTTAGAGCTGAACTGTGCCTGAAAAGAGCTATTTCCTTTGGCAACTGAACTTGTAACTTTGACTTCAACACAGATCTGGACACATATCAAGCTTGGTATCCCCGATGTGTAGACCTGGTCTCAATCTCGCAGCCTCCCGCTGCAGCTTCTTGAATTTAAGCTCCCAGTCTCTTAACAGAATCTTTGGATTCCCACTGCCACTGGGTCCCTTGAGCTCCGCACAGCAAACCACTGTATCCTCCGAGTGTCACCCACGCTGACCTGCTGGGTCCCTTACTCACACCGTGCCAATCTACTCACACTGTCCATCCTTGCTCCCGCTGCCTCTCCGGAAAGCCTCCTTCCAACTGCCTCCTGAGGTAGGATCCTTCCAGGCCAACCACCCAAGCGCTGGGGTCCCTCAAGGGCCACCGATAGTCTCCCTCAGCACTGCATCTCCATCTTCCATCCAACTCCTCTGCTGGCATGGCTCATGTATATTTAAGAGCTCACTGGGGATTGGCTAAGGGCCCCTAAATATGCAAGACAACCCTCCTAGCTTCCGCCAACTAATTTCTAGAATAAATATTCTAGAACCAGGGGGAAGCACCAGAGAGCTGCCTGGATGAGTCATCCAGCCCTAAACTCTAATGAACCCTGACCCAGATTCCATGGCTCAGGCTGTCTTAATAGTCCGACATGTCCGCTGAAATATCGCAGTGCGGCAAAAAAATCGCAGATCGCCGCCATTACTAGTGAAAAAAAAAAAAACCCCAAAAATGAATTCTCATCATCTGTAAACGCGACCACTTTTGTGCAAACCAATCAATAAACGCAGATTGCGATTTTTTTTATCGCAAATATGAGGAAGAATATAAATCGGCCAAAAACGATGAAAAAAAATGTTTTTTTATATTTTTTTTTGGATTTGTATTTTAGCAAAAAGTAAGAAATTTGGGTTTTTTTGCAAAATTGTCGCTCTTCTTTTGTTTATAGCGGCGATCAGAAATGACGTAGAGGTGATCAAATACCACCAAAAGAAAGCTCTGTTTGTGGGAAAAAAAGGACGCAAATTTTGTTTGGGTACAACGTCGCACGACCGCGCAATTGTCAGTTAAAGCGACGCAGTGCCGAATCGCAAAAAGGGCTCCGGTCCTAAAGCAGCAAATCCTTCCGGGGCTGAAGTGGTTAAAATCCATACCAGACCTAAGGGTCTGGTATGAATGGAGGGGGGGGGGGGCATGCCATTTTTTAATCAAATTTGAATTGCCAGTTCTGTTGCTTACACTTAGCTGTCAGCGGGGAACCCAGAGTCATCCATTGTTAAGGATGCTGCAGCCGGCTTGTGTTTAGGAGCGTTCAGCCTTTTTTCTGCTGGCAAATCCCTCCCAAAAATGCAAAGAAAAAAACATTATTTTTCTGCTCCTAGAAGCTGAAGCTTGAAAAACGCTTCTAGCCACAATAGTGTGCATGGGCACAAAGGATAACACCCTTTGCTTCTAGGGGCAGAAAAAAATATAAAAAAACGCTCATAAAGTAGCTGCTAGGAGTTTAAAAATAAGCTAGTGTGCATGGAGACTCACTGTCCAATCAACTGGCTGGGGACAGAACACTGACAAAACAAAACAAAAAAATCTTAGAGAAGATAGGTTAGGGCTAACTGGACTTCATTCTCTGGATTCTAGAGACGGTGGGTGGTTGGGGTTTCACACTGTGCATAGCGCACCGCTAAATCCTGCACTCTGTACACAGCACACCCCTGAACTTTGCACTCTGCACATAGAGCACCCTTGGAACTATACTCTGTACATAGTGCACCTCTAAACCCTGCACTCTGAATGTAATGCACTCCTGAACTCTGCACTCTGTTTGTAGCGTAAGCCTGAACACTGCACTTTGCACTTAAAGCACTCCTGAACCCTGCACTCTGTACACAGTGCACCCCTGAACTCTGCACTCTGTAGATAGCACACCCCTGGACCCTGCACTCTGTACATAGCACACCCCTGAACCCTGCACTCTGAAGCAATGCACTCCTGAACTCTACATAGTGTAATCCTGAACACTGCACTTTGCACTTAAAGCACTCCTGAACCCTGCACTCTGTACACAGTGCACCCCTGAACCCTGCACTCTGTACATAGCACACCCCTGAACCCTGCACTCTGAAGCAATGCACTCCTGAACTCTACATAGTGTAATCCTGAACTCTGCACTCTGTACATTACGCGCTCCTGAACCCTGCATTCTGTATGTAGCACACCCTAGATACAACCGGCCCTTTGAGGTCAGATGTAATTGAGTTTGACACCCCTGCCCTAGACCAAATTGAGCAATTAACCTTTATAATTTTTTAGTTGCCTGGAGTTGGGTGTTAGCTTAGGTTACGATTGCACCATCTCCCTACAGAAATGTCTGCAAAACAACATGCATCAGACGACTGGACAATGGACACATGCATAACAATGAGGCAGAAAACTCAGGAGTAATCTTTCATTGGCCAATAATGGGCAGATTAAATGACTTTCCTGCCCTGGTTCCCACTGTGTAAATCAACAGCTTGGCTGATGGCTTATTAAACTAATATGTTTCAGTTAGAAGTGAAATGAATTAACTGACCAATTTGGCAGAGCAATCCAATCAATACGGTAATGTTTAATCGTTAATGGTGTGCGTGGAAGCGGCAGATTGACCTAAGAAAGGGAAACTGTGTGGTTCCCAATATTCAGCAACAGAAAGAAATAACCCTGGACATCCCTGCAAGCTGTATCTTCTCAACTTGTTCTGGTAAATAACATTCTTGTTACATTGTAGATTGCGGCATTATCTCAGCGTCACTATGTTAGGTACACCTTGCTAGTACCGGGTTGGACCCCCTTTTGCCTTCAGAACTGCCTTAATTCTTCGTAGCATAGATTCAACAAGATGTTGGAAACATTCCTCAGAGATTTTGGTCCATAGTGACATGATAGCATCACGCAGTTTCTGCCGATTTGGCTGCACATCTACGATGCAAATCTCCCATTCCACCACATCCCAAAGCTGTTCTATTGGATGAGATGTGGTGACTGTGGAGGTCATTGGAGTGCAGTGACCTCATTGTCCAGTGGTGAGATGATCTGAGCTTTGTGACATGGTGCATTATCCTGCTGGAAGGAGCCATCAGAAGATGGGGACACTGCAGTCATAAAGGGATGGACATCACCAATATTCAGGAAGGCTGTGGTGTTTAAATGACGCTCAATTGGTACTAAGGGGCCCAAAGTGTGCCAAGAAAATCTCCCCCACACCATTACACCCCCAACACCAGCCTGAACTATTAATACAAGGCAGGATGGATCCAAGCTTTCATGTTGTTTACACCAAATTCTGACCCTACCATCAGGGACTCGTCAGACCAGATGTTTTTTCAATTTTCTATTGTCTAATTTTGGTGATCCTATGCGAATTGTAGCCTCAGTTTCCCGTTCTTAGCTGACAGGAGTGGCACCAGGTGTGGTCTTCTGCTGCTGTAGCCCATCTGCTTCAAGGTTCGATGTGTTGTGCGTTCAGAGATGGTATTCTGATTAACTTGGTTTTAACGAGTTATTTGAGTTACTGTTGCCTTTCTATCATCTCCAACCAGTCTGCCCATTCTCCTCTGACATCAACAAGGCATTTTCCTCCACACAAGTGCCGCTCACTGGATATTTTCTCTTTTTCGGACCATTCTTTGTAAACCCTAGAGACAGAGGCGTAACTAGAACCTTCAGGGCCCCTGGTGCAAGAAATTAGGAAGGGCCCCCCCTGACCCCTGGCCAGGGCCCTTCCCTCCTCTCGCTGATCCTGGGGCCCTTTACTCCCATCGGGGTCCCTTTATTACGGTCCTGCATCGGGACCCTGGGAACAGCAGAAGACAAGTAAACTGTATAGGAGGGGTGGCAGGGGCAGCATATAGGGGAACCAATCTCCTGCATTAGGAGGAAAATGGAGGAGATTGGGTCCTCTAAATGCCACCCCCGCCATCCCTCCTATCCAGGTGTACAAGGGAAGCACATGGGCCCCCTGGAGCATGGGGCCCGGTTGCAATCGCAACCCCTGCAACCCCTATCGTTACGCCCCTGCCTAGAGATGGTTGTGTGTGAAAATCCCAGTAGATCAGCAGTTTTTGAAATACTCAGACCAGTCCGCCTGGCACCAACAACCATGCCACGTTCAAAGTCACTTAAATCCCCTTTCTTCCCCATTCTGATGCTCACTTTGAACTTCAGCAAGTTGTCTTTGCCACATCTAGATTCCTAAGTGCATTGAGTTACTGCCACGTGATTGGCTGCTTAGCAATTTGTGTTACCAAGCAATTGAACAGGTGTACCTAATAAAGTGACGGGTGAGTGTATTTTCTTCTAAGCTGGGAACACTGATGTGAGGAGCGAGCATTTAACAAAGTCAGCAGTCTTTTTACAACGCTCTAAAGCAGCCTTCAGCTCAATTCTGGGGAGGTGAATACAGATGTCATTGGGAGAGCGGTGTATAATTTTAAAGCCATTTAAAGAGTATAGCCAGAATGTTCTTTTTTCTAGTTTTGCTTAGAGCAGAGAAGGTTAGAACCCCTGCCAGGTTTTTATTTCTCAGCCTGTGTACCAATGGGGGGATTTCCCTTCCCTTCCTGTGAACAGAAACAATAGAAAGTGAACAGAAGTCTCTACACTGGAAGAGGAAATCCTCTATTTGTTATTTCCAAGAACTGGTGTCCCCAGCAGAAGGTTTCTGCTCACCTCCTGTCCTGGTAGCAATGGTCACCAGGACAAATGATGAGGGTAAAATACCCCCACAGACCTGACAGGGGTTCTAACCCTTTAGCCATCCCTTCTATACTAAAAAACGAATTTCTAGATGCACTACATGTACATTTTGGCCCTTTTACACTGGCTGCTGTAAGTTTATAAAAATAAGCAGATGAGCCGCAGCTTAACAGTTCCCCAACCACCCACAAGCAAGTTAAAGCGGTATTAAAATGTGATATATTGCAGCTTACGAGTCATTAAATGTGGTGGCTGCATTCGTTTTCTTTTTTTTTAGGCTTTTTTCCCCCTCTGTTTTCACCTGGTGATCTGGTTAGTAACACACCTCCTGTATTAGAGTGCCCCCCACTCTGGATGAAGGAGCAACACAGACACCTTTGGACAGCAGCATTGTTACATGGTTACATATACATAGTAATTAAGGCTGAAAAAAGACAATAGTCCATCCAGTTCAACCTGTGTAGGTGTATGTGTGTCAGTGTCTATAATTGTTTCCTATATCCCTGTATGTTGTGTACTTTAAGATATACATCCAAGAGTCTTTTAAAGATATCCATACTCCCTGCAGCCACCACCAATTGTGGAAGAGAGTGCCACAGCCTTATTTCCCTGACAGTGAAAACCCCCCTGCATAGTTTAAGGTTAAACCTCTTCTCCTCCAATCTCATTGTGTGGCCCCGTGTCTTCTTGCACTCCCTGGGACTGAATCGTTTTTTCCTATGCTGGGATCCCCATTGAGGTATTTGTAGATTGCTATCATATCCCCCCTCAAGCGACGCATCTCCAGCAAGAATAAATCTACTAGGACCCCCAGATCCTTCTCCGTCCTTGATTCTCCCCAAGGGTTTTCCCCCTAGTGAATAATTTGCATTTACGTTTTTTTGCCCCCAGGTGCATTACTTTACATTTCTCCACCTTAAACCTCATTTGCCATTTGTCTGCCCACTCCATTATTTTATTCAGGTCATTCTGCAAAATTTCTGTCTTGATGTGAAGTTATTACCCTGCTTATCTCTGTGTCATCCTCAAAAACTGAGAATGAGCTATTTATCCCATCCTCTATGTCAGGGGTAGTGAATTAAAATTCAAGGAGGTTCGGTAAAGAAATAATTTTTCCAGGCCGAGGTCCGAATCACAAGTCTGTCATAAAAGATTGTACGTGTCTTTCATTTTTTGGCGCAAGCCGCACTTTCTGGCGTTTTTCTTACTGTTTCCTCCACACATTGGTAATACTCTGTAAATGTCCCCAGTAGTGTTTCCCCTTACATCAGGTGCCCCTACCAGCGTAATTCATTACATGGGGTGCCCACATCAGACTACGCCCAAAAATCAGTTGCCACCAGAGTATGCATAGTAGCCCATTATGTTTCTACTTTACAGGGGAATATTGAGAAAGTAAACCCCATCAGGGTTTACCTCCTCTTTAACAAAATGTGCCATCAGCGTGCACCTTAACAAAATGTGCCATCAGCGTGCACCTTAACAAAATGTGCCATCAGCGTGCACCTTAACAAAATGTGCCATCAGCGTGCACCTTAACAAAATGTGCCATCAACATGCACCTTAACAAAATGTGCCATCAACATGCACCTTAACAAAATGTGCCATCAGCGTGTACCTTAATAAAATATGCCATCAATGTGCACCTTAACAAAATGTGCCATCAGCGTGCACCTTAACAAAATGTGCCATCAGCGTGCACCTTAACAAAATGTGCCATCAGCGTGCACCTTAACAAAATGTGCCATCAGCGTGTACCTTAACAAAATGTGCCATCAGCGTGCACCTTAGCAAAATGTGCCATCAGCGTGCACCTTAACAAAATGTGCCATCAGCGTGCACCTTAACAAAATGTGCCATCAGCGTGCACCTTAACAAAATGTGCCATCAGCGTGCACCTTAGCAAAATGTGCCATCAGCGTGCACCTTAACAAAATGTGCCATCAGCGTGCACCTTAACAAAATGTGCCATCAGCGTGCACCTTAGCAAAATGTGCCATCAGCGTGTACCTTAGCAAAATGTGCCATCAGCGTGTACCTTAACAAAATGTGCCATCAGCGTGCACCTTAACAAAATGTGCCATCAGCGTGCACCTTAGCAAAATATGCCATCAGCGTGCACCTTAGCAAAATGTGCCATCAGCGTGCACCTTAACAAAATGTGCCATCAGCGTGCACCTTAGCAAAATGTGCCATCAGTGTGCACCTTAACAAAATATGCCATCAATATGCACCCTAACAAAATATGCCATCAACGTGCACCTTAACAAAATGTGCCATCAGCGTGCACCTTAACAAAATGTGCCATCAGCGTGCACCTTAACAAAATGTGCCAATCAGCGTGCAAACTATGCCCCACATACCTTGAGGGCAGGAGTCAGCACATTTGGCAAGCTACAGGGGGTGGAAGCTGCGAGATATACTACGCAAGTAAAGGCCAGGAGCAGGGAGCCATGAGCAGCAGGGGGCAGGATGCGCACGTGACATCACGGCCTGCCAGGAGTGAGAGCTGCTGTCAGGAAGCGGGGCGCACACATGCAATGTCGCTGGTTGCTGGACAACCAACGGTCCCAACAAACCAATCAATGCTACTACACTGATGGCCTGGCAGTCTGGGCAGAAGCGTCGCCCTGGCCGCCATTTAGTGACGGCTGCTCTATATCATTTATGAATAATTTGAATAGAATTGGTCCCAAGACAGAGCCTTGGGGTACCCCACTCGTCACTCCAGACCAGTCTGAGTACATGTTTTGGACACGTCCCTGTAACCAATTCTTTACCCAAGAACAAACCTTATGGTCCATGCCTGTAGATCTAAGCTTGTGTATTAAAGCGAGTTCTCACAAAAGTGGAACTTCCGCTTTAAGGGAAGGTGACCCCCCGACATGCCACAATTGGCATGTCTTTTTTTTGGTGGGTGACCAGGGACCCTGTTTTCACAGGGCCCCAGGTCCACTTCCTCCCCTGGAGCCATGGCTCCAGAAGGAAGTCCACCTTCCCCCCTCCCTGTCGGCGATCTTCTGGGACACGTCACAGGTCCCAGAAGATACATCGACCAGTCACAAGGCGCACTGCACACCCGGCTTTGAAGCCAGAGCTGGGTGCCCACACTTATGATACTGGTGGCGCCGAAGGGAGGGGGCGAAGAACAAGCCCCAAGGCGACCGCATCGCTGGAGCGAGGGACAGCTGAGTGTCCGATAAAAGTCAGCAGCTACACTTCTTGTAACTGCTGACTTTTACATGGGTGGAACTCCGCTTTAAGCGCTTATGGGGGACTGCATGAAATGCCTTTGCAAAATCCAGATACACTACACCCACAAGCCTTCCCCTAGATGCCCGCTCACTTCCTCTTAGAATGTTAGCAGATTGGTCTGGCAGGAACGACCTTTCATTAACCCATGTTGATTACCGCTAATGATATTATTTTCCTCTGTAAGTCTTTGGATATAGTCCCTAATCATCCCCTCCAATAATTTACCCACTATTGATGTTAGGCTGACTGGCCTGTAGTTCCCAGGAATATGTTTCTGCCCTTTTGTGTATATTGGCACCACATTGGCTTTTCTCCAATCAGCTGGTACTAATCCTGTCATCATGCTGTCTACAAAGATTAGGAACAATGGCCTGGCTATTACCTGACTGAGTTCTCTGAGGACTCTCGGGTGTAAGCCATCTGGTCCTGGTGATTTATTAGTATAGGCAGATGTACATGCACACATTTAAGCCAAACTCCAGCTAACACTTTATACACAGTTAAAGAAAATAGCTTTTTTTCCTTTTGGGATAAATATTTTACAGGACTAAATAAAAGCTGATCATTGTAAGCACTCGTCGGTGGTAAATAGTTTGTTCTTTAGAAAAAAAAACAAACTTACCGGCCAGATTACCAGGTGAAAATAAGGGAAAGAATGGCTAAAAAAGAAAACTAATGCAGTCATCAC
Source organism: Glandirana rugosa (assembly GCA_018402905.1). Lineage (NCBI taxonomy): Eukaryota > Metazoa > Chordata > Amphibia > Anura > Ranidae > Glandirana > Glandirana rugosa. The sequence continues at coordinate 603,360 of BLSH010116461.1, forward strand.
ATTTAAGAATTGGTAAGCTGCAAAATAATAAACTATTTGCTTTTAGGGTTAATATCATTTTAAAACAGCCCCTGGTCATGATAGTACACACTGCCACAGTTGCGGTGCGTTTTTTTTTCAATATGTTTTTATTGCAGTAAATCAATTACAGTAAAGAGGGATAACACACAAACATAACAATTTTGTGCATCACAATACACATCAAAGTGTGTGATAGCAGAACAAATCTTGGATTATCGGTGCGATAAACATTATACCATGGGTCGCTGCCAAATGCACACTACTCACGTGAACGGGGCCACATTGCAACTGCAGCTGTAGCGCAGTGCTGCAACCTTTTAGCTCTCGTTCACATTGGAACGGCTGGCCATGCGATTTGACAGGTCAAATCGCATGACAAGTCGTAGCCGACTGCTGGCAATGGCTCTGTTCAAATCAGTGTGACGATTTGAAAAAAGTTCCCGCACTACTTTTGGTGACTTCGGGTGCGATTTGCATAGACATCTGCGCATGAAGCCGCACTGATATGCCCCACAATCGCACGATTTCAGATTAAGTCGCTCGATTTCAAATCCGCAGTCAATGGGAACGGGAGCTTAAGGGTCAAAACGCCTCTGAAAAGTGATTTATCTGTTCATCTCGATTGCGTGGATCGAGAAATCCGCTCCATTTATGGGCAGCTTTAGATGGACTTGACTAACAAATTAAATTGAAGCTGAACATTTTATAAGCAGTTACAGCAACAGTTTTTTATTTCTTTTTGGTTGTACATAAATAAATATGGATCGTTGTAAGCGTCACTGGCAGTGGTAAATGGTTTGTCTCAACCCTCTAACTGCCACATCTGCAGGACAGTGTGTTCTAATGAAAAACAACAGACTTACTGGCGAGATCACCAGATGAAAATAAAGAAAAAAAAGTCTAAAAATGAAAGCTAATGCTGCCACCACGTCTAAGGATAAGCAAGCTTTTTCTTTTTGGGTGTTAATTGATAACCAGTTGGCTCATCTCTGTCTCACTGCACCCAAAACCACAGGTGCCATGATTTGCATGCCTTCCTTCCCCTGATCTACACACAAGGCTTGTATGTTGTAGAACACGGAATTAGCAAATCAAATTTTCTTTTCTTTTGTTTGTTGAAAACACAGCAGTGCTCATTACACTAGTGACTAGTCATTTGCTGAAGCAGGTTGGTTCACTGGAATGAACAATGGACTATTGATTTCAATGTTCTGCACTGACAAGATCTAGCAAACATAATACAAATGTATGCAAGCTAAAAAAAATGGTTTTAAAAAAACGGGAAAAAAAACATTTTGGCTCATGATAATGCCTGTAAAATGTTTGGAAATTGCATTTTTTTAAAAAAAATTCTATTAAACTATTTCCTACAATGCGCATCCATGCAACTCAACTGACCTCATAAGATAGGGCGGCACTGCATGTTGGCACCCTGTGTATAAATCACTGAATTAGGTCATTTCATCTACAGTGCCTTGAAAAAGTATTCATACCCCTTGAAACTTAGCACATTTTGTCATGTTACAACCAAAAACGTAAATGTATTCTATTGTGATTTTATGTGATAGACCAACAAAGGAGGTCATTTACTATAGCGCGAATTTGCGATCGCGCGGTACGTGAAAATAGCACCCAATGCAAATGGAAAATCACGCTATTACTGGTGAACATGCTTGTCAAATCGGCATATGTGGGAATAATTGAAGTCAATGGGGCTCGAACCTGCAAAATCCAAAGTCCTCATTATCAAATCGGCATATGTGGGAATAATTAAAGTCAATGGGGCTCGAACCTGCAAAATCCAAAGTCCTCATTGAAGGCTTGTATGCAAGTTATTTGCCATAAAAAGTGTATGGAGACCTGGGTACTGCCCTGGGGCACATGTATCAATTGAAAAAAGAGTTTTTAAAACAATCATTTTTAACCACTTGAGATCCGCGCTATAGTCGATCTGAATTGGCAGGAGGCCGTCAATAGGCGACCTCCCCTTTTACGTGCTCCAGGCTCGCTCTCGCAGCGTTCCCACGGGTCGGGCGGAGTCGATGTCCTCCGGAGACCCGCAATCCCTTCACAGAGAGCCAGAACGGGGAACTGCCGATTTAAACACAGCAGTTCCCCGCTCTGTGAAGGGGGGGCATGCCAGATCTACTGATCCCTGTCACTGGGAACACATTTAACCCCTTGATCGCCCAATTAGTGTTAACCCCTTCCCTGCCAATGACATTTATACAGTAATCAGTGTCTATTTTTAGATCTGATTGTAAAAACGCCATAAACCAATGTCCATGGTTTGTAGGTGCTATAACTTTTGCGCAACCCAATCAAAATACGCATATTGCGATTTTTTTTACCAAAAATATGTAGAAGAATATATATCGGTCTAAACTGATGAATTCGTTTTTTTTATTTTTGGATATGTATTATAGCAAAAAATTAAAAAAATATTGTTCTTTTTTCAAAACTGTCGCTCTTTTTTCTGTTTATAGTGCAAGAAATAAAAACCGCAGAGGGGATCAAATAACACCAAAAGAAAGCTCTATATGTGGGAAAAAAAGGACATCAATTTTGTTTGGGTACAACGTCACAAGACCGCGCAATTGTCATTCAAAGATTGACAGGGCTGAAAACTGAAAATTGGTCCGGGCAGGAGGGGGGTTTAAGTGCCCAGTAAGCAAGTGGTTAAAGGAGCAGTGATTTTAATGATACTTAAAGTGAAACTATAAAAATGAAAAATTCCTTTAACCACTTGCCGACCGTATCGCATGGATATGCGGCGGCAAGTTGGCTTTATAAACGGTGATCCACGCAGCCACAGTTGGCTGCGGGTCGGGTGGACTCGATGTTCACCGCAATATCACAGTTCCGATAAAAAAAAACAAAAAAAATCGCAGATCGCCGCCATTACTGGTAAAAAATAAATAAATAGCAAAAATGCCATAAATGAAATATCATAGTTTGTAAACGCAGCAACTTTTGCTCAAACTAATCAATATACGCCCATTGCGATTTTTTTCCCACAAATATGTAGAAGAATATATATCGGCCTAAACTGATGAATAAATTTGATGGGTTCTTTTTGTTTTTTTAGCATGTGGCAAAAAGTAAAAAATATTGTTTTTTTTTCAAAATTGTCGCTCTATTTTTGTTTATAGCACATAAAATAAAAAAACGCAGAGATGATCAAATACCACCAAAAGAAAGCTCTATTTGTGGGAAAAGAAGGACGTCAATTTCGTTTGGGTACAACATTGCATGACCGTGCAATTGTCAGTTAAAGAGATGTAGTGCCGAATCGTAAAAAGTGCTCTGGTCAGGAACGGGGCAAAACCTTCCGGGGCTGAAGTGGTTAAACGCTTGCCGACCAGCCGCCGTCGTAACATGATGGCAGGTCGGCTCTCCTGCGCGAATCACCGTAGCTGTACAGCGGCTTGCGCAGGCGCAGTTGTGGGCGGGAGTGTGCTGCCGGCGGCGCGCTTTTGCATCTGCTGTACGCTGTGTGAGCGTGCCCATGGGTCACACGGACTCAATGTCTGCCGGCGACCCACAATCACCTGTTACAGAGGCAGAACGAAAATCTGCCAGTGTAAACACGGCGGATCTCCGTTCTGTCAGGGGACATATGATAGATCTACTTTTCTCAGTGATCGGGAACAGTTAGATCTGTTATGCCCCTGGCAGCCCAGCCCCCATACAGTTAGATCACACTGAGGGAACACAGTTAACCTCTCGATCGCCCCCTACAAGTTAACCCCTTCCCTGCCAATGACATTTATACAGTAATCAGCGGCTATTTAAAGCTCTAATCGCTGTATAAATGTCATTGGTCCCAAAAAAGTGTCCGATCTGTCAGCCATAATGTCGCAGTCCCGATAAAAATCGCAGATCGCCATTACTAGTAAAAAAAAAAATATATATATATTCCCATAGTTTGTAGAAGTGATACATTTTGCGCAATCCAATCAATATACTCATATATATATATATATGTATTATATGCAGAAGAATATAGATCGGCCTAAGCTGATGAATACATTTTTTTTATATATATATATTTTAGATATGTATTATAGCAAAAAGTTAAAAAAAATTGTTTTTTTTTTTTTTTAAATTGTCGCTCTTTTTTTTGATTATAGCGCAAAACATAGAAACCGCAGAGGGGATCAAACACCACAAAAAGAAAGCTCTATATGTGGGAAAAAAAGAATGTCAATTGTGTACAATGTCGCACGACCACGCAATTGTCAGTTACAGCGCCGCAATGCAGAATCCGAAAAAGTGCTCTGGTAAGGAAGGGGGTAAATCCTTCCGGGGCTGAAGTGGTTAAATAGTGTGCCTGGGGGGTCCCCTTAGTTTGCCTGTAAAGTGGCGCATCTATGCAATGCATAGAACATGCCACAGCAATAATGACATTTCTTAAGGAAAAATGTAATTTAAACTTGCTCGCAACTGTAATGTATTGCTGGCTCCCGGCAGTATAGATAGAAAAATTAAAAAAAACAGAATGGAGTCCCCCCCAGTCCATACCAGGCCCTTCACGCAAAAATTAAAAAAAAAAACTACGGATTTTTGTAATTCCACACCATAATATTATTGAATACGTACATACCATTGCATGCATTTGAAGAGTTAAAATTATGGAATAAACCAAATTGAGTACAATGCAAGTTTTTAGAAGGTGATACCATCAGTGGGATTCAAATGCATGGCTTGAACCTTTGAAGGTAGCAGGGCATACCACTACGCTACGGAGCTGAGCACAATCATACATAGAAAATACAATTACCACTAATGTTTGATTATTTTCATTCTATACAATATTGTTTTTCATTTGAGGCATTAATATTATGGTAATAACCATGCTCATGTGGCATTGGCTATAAGGCATTCACCTATTGTCAGCATATGCTGCTGATTAAGATGTAAGCTTTGCAGTTTTTATTTTCACAGTATATAGCTGGTTGCTAAGCAGGGGGCCGGGAAGTCCTCGCTGACAGGTGAATGTAAAAAAACAAAAAATTTCCAGCAAAAAAAAAAAATTTGCTAAAAGAAACGATGTGATGTCCCACCCCAGGTCCATACCAGGCCCTTCGGCCATGCAGCCTGAAGGTCAGGAAAGGGAGGGGACACCCCCCCCCCCCATGAACCATACCAGGTCGCATGCCCTCAACATGGGCACAAGGGTCTTTTCCCAACAACCCTGGCCGGTGGTTGTCGGGGTCTGCGGGTGGGAGGCTTATTGGAATCTGGAAGCCCCCTTTAACAAGGGGGCCCCCAGATCTGCCCCCCATGTGAATGGGTATTGGGTACATCGTACCCCTACCCATCACCAAAAAAAGCAGTGAAATTTAAAAAAAACAAAAGCCGGTTTTTGACAAGTCCTTTATTGTAAAATAGCTCTTAGCCATCTTCTTTCCCAAGCCATCTCTCTTGCCGCTGTCACTCCCACCACTGCCTACTTCTGCCACTGCTGTGTTCTTCCTCGCCACCATCTTCCTCCATTGTGTTGTCACCCACTGTCTGGCGTCTCTTACATAGCCATAGGGTGTGGCCGCATGAAGACATCACTTGGAGAGCTCGCCTTTTTAAAAATGTTTTATATTAGCAAGTAACTGGTGGCGAGGAAGAACACAGAAGCGGGAGAAGATGGCAGCAAGAGATGATAGCCGCGGGAGTGATGGAGACAGGAGAAGACAGTGACAGAGGATGGCGGTGAGAGAGACAGCACCAGGAGAAGGTGGCAGTGGGAGAGATGGCTTGGGGAGAAGACGGCTCAGAGCTGTTTTACAATAAAGGACTGGCTCTTGTATTTTCTTTACATTTCACAGCTTTTTTTGGTGAATGGGTAGGGGTACAATGTACCTGATACCCATTCACATGGGGGGGCTGGATCTGGGGGCCCCTTGTTAAAGGGGGCTTCCAGATTTCGATAAGCCTCCCACCCGCAGACCCTGACAACCACCGGTTGATGGGAAGAGACCCTTGTTAAAAGGGGCTTCCATATTCTGATAAGCCCCCCACTCGCAGACCCTGACAACCACCGGCCAGAGTTTTTGGGAAGAGGCCTTTGTCCCCATCAACATGGACCCCATGTTGAGGGCATGTGGCCTGGTATGGTTCAGGTGGCCCCCCCCCCCCATCCTGACCTCCAGACTGCATGCTCGGATAAGGGTCTGGTATGGATTTTGGGGGGACCCCATGCCAATTTTTTTAAAAAAAATTGGTGTTGAGTTCCCCTTAAAAATCCATACCAGACCCAAAGGACCTGGTATGGATTTTGGGGGGGACCCCACACCGATTTTTTTGAACAAATTTGGCGTTGAGTTCCAAAGGGCCTGGTATCGATTTTGGGGAAAACCACATGCCAAATTTTTTGTAAACAATAGTTTTTGGGGTATTTTTTATATTTAGTAGTTTCATGGCTTACCTAGTCCACAAAATAATTAGTAGAGCCCTGAATTTCAGCTTTGGAGCAGGGGTCTTTTTTCTTTGTTTTTTTGTTTTCTTGGTGTTTTTCTTCCTCCTCCCCCCATTACACTTTCTACTCAAGAACTTGCACAACCAAATACTTTTGTATGCAACTAGATTTAATACAGATTTGAAGGGGTGTGAATTGTTTGCACTTATAAAATATGTATTTTGGGTCTGCAAAAATCAAACATAAAGCAAAAAACAATCAACTTTTTATTTCAACATTAGTATAAACATTTGGTATATTAAAACCACTTCTTGCCCGCCCAACATCATATGACGTCGCAGACTTTGATTGGGGGTATCTGAATGGTGCCTGCAGCCAGGCACCATTCAGATATAGTTTTTTAGGGCCGGCGTTTCGGTGGACAGTAAGAATGATCATAGTGGCAGTTCAGCCGCTTGATCGTTCTTACAGGCAGTGGGAGGGGACGTCCACCCCTCCCACTGCCATCCGGTGCTTCTCTGGGTCCATCCGTGCCATCAGCGGCTCGAAAAATGAATCGTCCCCCTGCAGAAGTTGATGGTCACCAGTCATCGCTAGGTGCCTCGGAGGTCCGGGAGCGACGTATGACGTCACGTCCAGTTCGGTGGATGTAAGCAATGCCTGGAAAGGCCGGAACAGTTCGTTTTTTTTCTGATCTCAGCCTTTCCAGCCTGGAGGAGAGATGTGGGGTCTTATTGACCCCATAGCTCTCCATAAAGAGTACCTGTCACGCACTATTCCCATTAGAAGTGATCAAAAAAACTTTTTTTAAAGAGACAGTGTAAAAATAAAAAAATAAAGTTAAAATAATAATAATAATTTTTTTTTTTAAAGCTCTCCCATCGCCGCAAGCTCGCATACAGAAGCAAACACATACGTTAGTAGCGCCCGCATATGTAAATGGCGTTCAAACCACACATGTGAGGTATCACTGCGAATGTTAGAGCGAGAGCAAGAATTCTAGTACTAGACCTCCTCTGTAAGACTAAACATGTAATCTGTAAAATTTTTTAAAGCGTCACCTATGGGGATTTTTAAATACCGAAGCATGGAGCAATTCCGCGAGTGTGTGCAATTTCGAAGCGTGCAATGTTAGCTATCTATTTACTCAGCGTCACATCCTCTTTCACATTATGCAAAAAATTGGGCTAACTTTACTGCTTACTTATCTTTTTAATGCATGAAACTTTTTTTTTAAAAACGCGTTTAGCAAAATTACTGCGCAAATACCGTGTGAGATAAAAAGTTGCAACAGCCACCATTTTATTCCCTAGGGCCTTTGCAAAAAAAAAAAAAACATGTATAATATTTGGGGGTTCTGAGTAATTTTTTAGCAAAAAAAATGAAGATTTTTACATGTAGGAACGAAGTGTCAGAATTGGCCCAATAAGCAAGTGGTTAATGTACTTGGGCCAAAAAAAAACATAAAAAAAAAAAAAAAAAAAAAGGCATGAAAATGATGTTCCAGCTTTTGACAATATAGTTAGAAGGGCCCTGCTCAAAAGAGCTTACAATCTACAAGGGTAAGACACTAAAAATTAGACACATTAAACAAATCACATTAAAAAAGTAGGGATACAAATGAAGCTAATAAGAAGCATGATTAACCTATTATGTGATCAGAAGTCCTCTCCCCAAACCCCAAAAAAGTTTCATGGCAAGGATACAAATCCAGCTAATAAAAATCTTGACAAATCTTTGCAGTGATCAGAAGTCCTTGCCCCAAACCCCTAAAAAGTTACATGGCAGAATTATTATAAGCAAAAACAGACAAAATGAATACAAAAGCCAAAAAGGCAGCGCAAAACTACATTGACACACACAGCAGGAATGAATTAGCCATAGCCTTCCTTTTCATCTCAACAATTACATGCCAGTTGTAAGACAAACATGAGATTAATGCCCCGTGCACACGGGACGACGATCGCATTCAACAGGTCATACTCACGAGCGTTGTATGCGATATCGATCGTTCGTATGCGCGATTTGAACAGTCGCACATACGACGGTCGTACAAGGGAGTTGTATGAGCAGACTAGAAAACTTGGTCGTACCAACAAGCTCTCATGCGACCGTTGTATCGTGTGTACAGAGCAGTTGGTACAACAAGTTGTATTGTGCAAAACACGCATTTTCTGAAGTCAGGAACGCCCGGATGCTAATTACATGCACCTGAACGTTCTTTACCCGGCCGTACGATTGTGTAGTGCAGTCAGTATGCTGCATACAACAGCCAACATACGATGCAACACAGTCGTACGTGCGATCGTCGTCCCGTGTGTACCGAGGCTTTAGAAGCAATCATCAAACACCAAGCTTAATGGGGTGTAGGTCAGGAATTATGCACACCCCCAAACCCACCCCCCCCAAAACCCACAAAAAACATATCTATTTGTAACCCAATATACACACTGCAAAGTAAAATTTAGGCCTGTTCTTAAGCCAAACACCTGCCACAAATGCTGGCCTTTAACCTCCTCGCGCCGCCGCCATAGCCGAATGATGGCTACAGCGCGGCGCTAAAATGCTGGGAGGATGTCCATAGACGTCCTCCCATTTGGCTCGTGCTGGGCGTGCTCCCTCGGGCGCGAGCGGCACGCGCACACGCTGCGGGAGCGTGCCCGCGGGTCGGGCGGACCCGATGTCTGCCGGAGACCCGCGATCTCCTTCCAGAGAGCCGGAACGGGGAACCGCCGTGTTTACATCGTTCTGTGAGGGGGGCATGACAGATCTACTGATCCCTGTCACTGGGATCAGTTAGATCTGTCATGCCCCTGCCAAGCCCGCCCCCCCCCCCCCACAGTTAGAACACACCCAGGGAAAATAGTTAACCCCTTCACTGCCAATGACATTTATACAGAAATCAGTGGATATTTACATTTCTGATCGCTGTATAAATGTCATTGGTCCCAAAAAAGTGTCAAAAACGTCCGACATATCTGCCGCAATATCGCAGTCCCGATAAAAATCGCAGATTGCTGCCATTACTAGTAAAAAAAATAAATAAATAAAAACGCCATAAACCAATGTCCATAGTTTGTAAACGCTATAACTTTTGCGCAACCCAATCAATATACGCCAATATGTAGAAGAATATATATCAGTCTAAACTGATGAATACATTTGTTTTTTATTTTTTATTTTTGGATATTTATTATAGCAAAAAGTAAAAAATATTGTTCTTTTTTCAAAATTGTCGCTTCTTTTTTGTTTATAGCGCAAAAAATAAAAACCGCAGAGGCGATCAAATACCACCAAAAGAACGCTCTCTTTGTGGGAAAAAAGGACGTCAAGTTTGTTTGGATACAACGCCGCACGACCGCGCAATTGTCATTCAAAGAGTGACAGCGCTGAAAACAGAAAATTGGTCCGGGCAGGAGGGGGGTTTAAGTGCCCAGTAAGGAAGTGGTTAAATAACCTAGCTAAGCTTGCTAGCACACCTCTAACCACCCAGTAAAGGACACACCCACCAATGTAATTGATTCTGTCTCTTGACTTGGCCTCAAGTGCTCACACCTGTTCATTCAGAATACACACTTTTTACAAATGAAAAACATGCCGCAGCAGATATATCTGTGCAGGGAAAACCTACAAAGAACACATTTCGGAGGCTGATCAGTGATCCCAAAAATCTCCAAATCAAACTTGTATGTTGTTGGGCATGTGGAGGTTCCAAAACAGGAAATGACAACTTTGTCAGGGGTGCTTCACACAAATTGGTGACAAAGCGTATTTGTCATTCATCATAAGCATACAACATTAAAATACATGGGCAAGATCACACCGGACTTATACATCCATATCTGGGCCAAAACACCCCAGTTCTAGAGTTGGTGCAAACCCACACTTGCTTGATTTATAATGTGATTTCTCGGGGTTCCATTATGTGAAACCAATCAAAAATGTTAGCACTGGTGAAAAGGAAACTAACACCACAACATACAAACCTCTAGCCAGGTAGCAGGATTGGGATTCAAACTCAGAAACTCAGTGCTGCTAAGCAGAAGTGCTAGCTTGTGAGGCACTGTGCCGCCACGTGTTTTTAGGCTGCATCTCTGTGGTGTAGAACAGTCCTAAGTCCCGGGGTGCAAAAAGTTAATCAATGCAGATGTACTGTGGAAGGAAGAAGAGATCAGACAACTTCTCTACATGAAGTGGCATGTTTGGGATTCAAACCCAGAACCTTAGGGCTGTTAGGCAGAAGTGCTAGCCTTTGAGCCACTGAGTTGCCACATATGGAACCCTCCTACACATAAGTACACAGATACTGCATTTCTTTGGACATATAGGTGGTGGAATTACATTAGTCAGGAGATGTTCTTCTTGATCTATTCTGTGATATTTGGTGGTTCTTGGTGTGTGAGTGTAGAACAGTGATATTACCCTCTGATTTTTGGGAATGACATTTTTATTTCTGATGTTGGTACACATATCGCATTTTTTGGGCTCAAATAAGGATCATTTGAAAATAAAAATATAAAACAAACAAAATTGGGACTCATTTTAAATTTGCATCAGCAATGCTATTGTTTGTAAAGACACCTGTGTGAGTTTCGGTAAAGATTTCTGTCAAATGGAGAACAACAAGTGAAAGTGACAGAGAAAAAAATATTTTACCAAAACATTACACATTCTAGCATTCTTAGGCCCCTTTCACACGATCAGCCCGCTGGGATCTTCCTGTCTGTTTTTCAGGTGGATCCGAGTGGGCCACCCATTCACTTCTATGGGCAGGCAGATGTCAGTAGAGATGTGTCCGCTGACACCCGTCTGACATCCGATCCAACAAGAACCACTCAATAGACATATGGGTGATACGTTTGCCTTCCGTCCAGCGGATTGGATGGGATCGGATGAAAATGGACAAGCAGTGTTTTCATCTGATCTGCCCATAGAGAACACCGGGGCTCTGACAGGTCAGTCCCTGCACACTGGCTCTACCACTAGGCAGAGTAGGCGGCTACCTAGGGCGCACTTCCGCCCAGAGCACCCAACCCTTGCTCATAGACTACCCCAGCCTGCCCCTCTACTACCCCAGCCTGTCCATATACTACACCAGCCTGTCCCTATATACTACCCCAGCCTGTCCCTATACTACCCCAGCCTGTCCCTATACTACCCCATCCTGTCTATATATTACCCCAGCCTGTCCATATACTACCCCAGCCTGTCCATATACTACCCCAGCCTGTCCATATACTACCGTAGCCTGTCTATATACTACCTTAGCCTGCCCCTATACTGCCTTAGCCTGTCCATATACTACCGTAGCCTGTCCATATACTACCGTAGCCTGTCCATATACCTGCAGACCACGGCTGGCATGAGGAAGTGAGCTGGTGCCACCATCATTTGTCTTTAGGCCAGGTCCAGAGGCACAGGTGTGGGCCCATGGACCACGGCTAAAGAAATAGGTAGAGAGGCGCTGCAAAAATCTCCGCCACCTCCATCGTATACATGGACAGGGCAAATGGGGTTGAGTCAGGGGTGGAGCCAAAGGGGGCGGGCAAAATGAGGTTTCGTCTAGGGTATCAAAATCCTTGCACCAGCCCTGCTGCACAATGAGCAGAGACGGACCTGTCATCCGCTCGCTCAGCAGAGATCAACGGAGCGATCTCCCGCTGAGCTGGCGGAGTCCACCGAGTGGATCGCCCAGGGCCGGTGCTACCATAGGGCCGCTCAAGCCGCTGCCTGAGGGCGCCAGGGTGGTGGGGGCGGTAAATTTCCCTAACTTAGGTGATCCAGTCACCCAGCAGGGGCCCGCTAGCACATCTCCCCAGCTCACGTCTTGCAATCCGAGCGGAGATCACAGCCACGATCTCCGCTCTGCACGGGACCCGGCATCTGCCACCACCCACCGGTCGCCTTTCACAGTCACACACACTGTAGAGTAGACTGACCCCGCCCCCTCCTCCCTCGACTCTGATGTATGCGATACACACTGTGTAGTGTATACATCAGAGCCGAGGGAGGAGGGGGCGGGGTCAGTCCAAACTTCCACTCTACAGTGTGACTGTGAAGCCCGGGGGGAGAACATGTGCATGCAAGCTGTAGGCTGATCTGAGGGCTGTAATTATATTACACACATTATTTACATGATACACGGGGGGGGGGGGGATAGGATTTGGATTGGGACAGGACAAGGAAGGAGAGGGGGTGAGGTGAGCTTACTTGCAGTGATGGGGGGGGATAACATGATACTAAATGTCCTAGGAGGTGCCTTGGGAGGGGGGAGCAATTGTGCTAGGAGGGGGGTTGGATATGAAATCTTCCCTCCTCCCCAGTACAAGCCCTCTCTCCTCCAAAGGCACTCCCTGGGACATATATATCATGTTAACCCCCCCCCCCCCCCCA
>BLSH010116461.1:623743-642299 GCA_018402905.1 Glandirana rugosa
AGAGGGGAATCTAAAATAAAATAAATAAAAATATAAAGATAAAAAACATTAGGAAGTATAAATTTGAACTAAATTAAAAGTAAGTAACACAAATAATCAACAAACCGTACAATTTTCTACTCGTTATAACTTTATTTTGTGATTTATTTTTCTTTTTTTTCATATGCAATCAATAGACAAATATAACAAAACTAAAAAAAATAAATAAAATTGTGGTTTTGTTTCAATTTGATCAGTGTTGGTCTTAAAACAACTTGTTGTTTATCTTGTAGTTTGTCCCATTTATATTTATACTAAAATTACAATTCTGGTATAAAGCCCATTTACAAATGTACAAAACGTGTTTTATTTCAATATTGCTCATCTTTTAACATGCCAAACAACTAATAAACACAATGAATGAAAATTAAATCAAGTTTAAATATGAAGGATTACAAAAAATAGAAATATAAAAATAAATAAAATAAAATCTAAGGGGAGAAGGAGAGGAAGGAGTTAATCCCCTTTGATCAGCATATGAATGAAACAATAATGTTGTTACGTGTTCTGAACACTGCTGGGAAGTTTTGCCTAACACAGCAGGGCCGGCAACCACTGCTGTATAAACAGAGCATGGTCCCAGGTGTCAGCAGAGCGAGTCCCAGCTGCAAGAGGGGGTGAGTGGCAATCAGGGCGAGCCTTATGGGCCGCAAAAGGTGGTTTGGCAACACTGACCTGAAGCTGGCCATACACTGCCGGCTGCCGGAAAAAAAATAGAACAGATTCCTCCATCCATGCTAACAGTGCAGATGACTGAATCCCCCTACACAGGGCCAATCAGCAATGTCCACAAAGAGGGTCAGGAATCCTAAAGCCTCATAGGACAGTCAGAGGAGAAGGAAAACCCCTCCTACAAGCTTTAACCAGTGCTCGGCTAGAAACGGATAGAATTCACAAGACTGCTACATACTGCTGATGAGAAAAGGTATTTAGCGGTATATATTTACTAAAACTATTGCATTTCCATGTACTGTGGGAGACCAGATATAGTGAATGCAGGGTCCTGGGTTTAGTAACACTTTAAGTCTTGGTTCACATATATGCGAATCGAATGCGTTTTTAACTGCATCCGATTCGCATGACATGTGAATTGGACTGGCTTTCAATGGAGCTGGTTCACACGTCTGAGGCAGCCGCAGTCCGTTTCTGAAAAGTGTCCTGTGTGATTTTGTATCCAGTTTAGGTGCGAATTCAAGTAAAAATTTACATCTGAACCAGTGAACAAAACTGCACCAGACTCCGAACTGCAATCCTCAGCCAGACATGTGTGAACCTAGCATTTAAGTGGAACTAAGCTGCATCTGAGCACCACACACCAAAAACACTATTTGATTAATTTTTAACATTCATTGCAAACCCATCCATCCGTGTCTCCATATTTTACTGAGAAAACACCCCCTAGCATTTCTGGCTGTGGCCATCTTGAGTAAGGGCAGATGCAGTATTTATGTAGAATTTTCTTCATGGAATCCATCTGCCCTTAGCTCAGGCAGGAGGGTATACTTAGCTGATAAAACCCCTTCCTCCCCTTGTGAAGACTGGGATGTATGACATGAGTTTCCTAGGCCTGGAAAGCAGGAAGTAACTAGGAAATCTTTAAAAAAAAAGTTTAAAACCAGTAAATATAATATACTTTCCTATCTATTTACTAATACTAGCAGCATAAGGATGAAAAATAATGTTGACTGAGTGAAGTTCAACTTAAAGCGTATCTATGGTCAAAATGTAAAATGATACATTCATTTTCACATTGTTTCCAGCCTACTTCTACTAATCTGAACAATCTTGAAATCTGTAAATTTAGTTTGTGAAGCTCCCCACATTTACCATGTCACCATTATTCTGTGACACGTAGTCACTATACCCTGTGGATAGGCACTGGTGTGTCACACATTTTACAGAGTCTGCCATCTGTACTACAGGGGTGCTGAGAGGAGGAGTTTCAGGAGGCGGAGTCAGTGCAGGGATCACTGTTTGCAGGCAGCAAGGTACCATGGGATATGTAGTCCTTAGATATAGAAAGTAAACAGAGGAGAAGCTGCTAAGCATGCAGCGAATCCAGGAAGTTGTGAAAAGAGACGGCCAGCAGACAGGCAGAACTCACAACATGAAAGGAGATTTTTTAAGTAAGTTTGTATTGGATTGTCAGATATAACTATTGTTTGTATTTATATTACAATGCTGAGGTTATAAAATGAATGTGTATGCTGTGACCATAGATCTCCTGTATAAACCTCTATTTGGGGGAATTTGGAGGCCATTGATGACCTTCTTCTGAAAATACTGGTTGGCTGGCTTGTACAAGAATGCATCCAGTAACATAAGATCTCCTGATCTGCATGCTTCTTTTGAGCCATAGACTCAGAATGTATTGAAGCCACAGGATCAGCGTGACAGTCAAGCAACTATTATTTCCAAAAGCAGAAATATCCCTGGACTGTCTTCTATAAGACAGGTTTCCTTTGAGATAAAACTCATTTTTGTAGGGACATTCACACTGCCATAAGTGCGCACAGAGCCTCGCTGTCAGTCCACTGAAGGTGCTACAAGAATGAATTATGTATGTATGCTTTGTGTACTGATAGTGCTGTAAGTAAGATCCTCACTGAGCCTTTTGTCTGCCTTCCAGTGAACTCACATCAATCAATGTCAAGCAATCAAAAACACATACAGGTGGAAAACAATTAACCCTACACCACAATAAGTAACCCTATTTGGGCTCAAATCGGTCTGCTCCAGGGTAGATTTGATTTAAATCAACTTGATTTAAATCATAATTTTTAAAAAACACCTCTGTCCCGCAGCGGCGGTTCACTTTAATGGGCTGGTGATGCGGCAGTGGCACAACAAGAAGAGAGACGTGGCAGCAGCAGGTGAGTGGATGCCCGCTAACAGGCACTGCCATGATGGATCTGAAATGACAGGTGCTCTTTAAATGTAAGGACTTATTCATGGTGGTAGTTAGAATCTTTAATATTTGCAAACAAAATGAAGGTTTCCTATTTAGAATAATAAGCGGTCAGGTTAGTAAAACAGCAATATCAGAATCGATTCAATCACACAGTTTGTAGTGTACATAGATTTGCAAAACAATGGGATAAAGACATATTCCTAAACTTTGTATTATCTCACGGTTACTGTGAAATTGTGTGAATGCATCAACGCAGTGCATGTTATCTCAGGTTGCAGAGTTTGGATTCATTGAATTGAGTTTACCAAAAATGTAAATATTGCAGAATATACAGCCTCATGCTACATAACTAAGCTCCATTTCAGGCAGAATAAACTAAATTATTAATGGATCTTAAATAGAAAACTATCTTTAGATATATTTTTACTCCAATAGCATTTTATTCAAATAAATCGAATAAAAAAAAAATCTGATTTAAATAAAAAAAAAAAACACTTTTTTTTATTTTTTAAAAAAAATATATTGAATTTTATTCACGCTGGTCTGCTCTCCACTTCCCCCCATAACTGTCCTTCTTTTAGAATACTATATAAATCTATATAAATACTTTACCTAGCAAAAGATTATATATTGCTGTTTAACCACTTGCTGACTGCACTAGAGCAGTTTTACTGCTACAGGGCAGCAGCTCTGCGCCCGATCATGTATATATATGTAATCCTGCACTTCTGCCTGCAGAGGGCATGTGTGTGCTGCCGGTGGAATGCTCCTGCTGTGATTATTCACAGCAGAAGCCAATCTGCGTGTGTCGGGCACTCGATATCCACTGGCATTCGCTGATCGTCGGACAGAACGGAGCTCTGCCTATGTAAACAAGGCAGAGTTCCATTCTGGCAGGGGAGAAGGGATGGATGTTGGATTGCAGGGAATAAAATCCATCTCTTCCTCTTGTAAAAGCAGCACACATAGTAAACACAAACGCTAGTTAGGCATACAGTTAACCCTTTGATCACTCTAGATGTTTAACCCCTTCCCAGCCAGTGTCATAAGTATAGTGACAGTGCATATTTTTAGCACTGATCACTGTATTGATGTCACTGGTTCCTACAAAGTTTCAGTTTATCCACCGCAATATTGCAGTCCCACTATAAGTCGCTGATCGCCACCATTACTAGTATAAAACAAAACAAATAAAAATTCTATAAATATATATCATAGTTTGTAGATGCTATAACGTTTGTGTAAACCAATCCATATACGCTTATTGGGATGTTTTTACCAAAAACATACTGGCCTAAATTAATGAAGAAATTAGATTTTTAAAAATCTTTTTATTGGATAGTTTTTATAGCAGAAAGTAAAAAATATTGTTTATGTTTTTAAAATCGTCTGTCTTTTTTTGTTTATAGCGCAAAAAATAAAAAATGTGATGGTGATAAAATACCACCAAAAGAAAGCTCTATCTGTGGGAATAAATGACATCAATTTTATTTGGGTACAGCATTGCATGACCGTGCAATTGTCAGTTAAAATAACGCAGTGCCATATCGCAAAAAGTGACCTGGTCATGAAGAGGGTAGATCTTCCGGAGTTCAAGTGGTTAAGGGAAATACATAATTTGCTGCAGGAAAGCAAACAACCCTCCAGGTCAGCCACAGTGGTCATTCTTGCCAGCCTTTCTGCTGTAAATACAGACATAAGCCATGTCATTACACTTGCTGAAACTGAATTTAATCACAAATCATAAGTCTCAGAGTTGGCACACTATCCCCTCCAGCATACCATTAGACATGCAGCATCCTTGAATGTGCTTCACCAATTCTGAAACATCTAGTGCAGGATATCCCTGGAGCTGCCTGTAATTTGACCACAAACACTGTGCAGACTTCTGGGAGAGGCAGTGAAGAAGGTATAGAAATGGGGATAAGTGTGTCAACATCAGTCTCTGATCCCACCACTGACACCAGAATGTGATGGCAGCAGTCCCAGATGCTATGATTGCCAACAGAATGTGATGGTGACAGTCTCAACTCCCCTTGTAGCTATCAGGATGTGACTATTGGACTCCCGGCTTTACCCTGTGCACTTTCCAGCTCACGAGGCAACAATCTAAGTGCCAGCAGACTAAGACTGACTGTCACTAGAGTTGGTCAAAGTGGAGTTCCACTCATTTTTATGTTTATTAAAAGTATGCGGCTACAAAAAGTGTATCTGCTGACTTTTAATAAACACACACTCACCTGTCCCCACGATGCAGCGATGTGGCCGTCTGAACAACAAATGATAGGGATCACCACGTGTTTGAACAGAAATATGCACCATTCAAAAAAACCTGCTACAGCAATTCAGAGCTCTAAGATATTTCTGTGACACTCACTGCCAGACAGGAATATAATAGAGTGCTAAAATAGACTAGCTGAATTCAAAGTGACAGTAATTCTTTAATTTCTTATTTAAAGCATTTAGAGATTCACCTTAAAGCCCAAGCTTTGTCAATTAAAAAAAAAAATCAGCACAAGGGATAGTACTTACATTCAATATGACCCAAAATACCACTGCAGGCATAATCCTCCGCTGCTGCAGGGTTATTTGGGTGCTGGACCAGTGAGAGGCTTTCATCCAGAATGCAGACAATGCCCGCCCTTTCTGCCCCTCTTCCATTCACAGAAGCTGTACTACAGCTTCAATCAATGAAATGCGATCTATGAATGAGAGACAAGTAGATGAATGAAAGATCTGCCTCCTCCATTCAGAGAGTGCTTTTCACTATTGAGAGCTATAGTACAGCGTCTATGAACAGAGGAGGGGCAAAAAAGGCAGGCAAATTTGACAATCTTGATGAGTATTTTCAGTTCCAGGCCTCATATTTCGTATTAACCTCCACAGCACCAGAAGATTAATGTCAGGGGGGACATTAAAGGGGTGGAGGAGGGGTAGAGGACTTCAGCTTTCACCTAACAGATCAGCCAGTAGCACAAGGGGCATTGCACATTGAAAGTAAGTTATGGCTGATTTTTTAAAATTATTTTTAACTAAACTTATTGTAGCCAATGTCCCCTTTAGTCGTGGCTGGTTGAGGTGGTTCACCTGCTCACAACTGCCCTCAATCACACTCCTACTGGCATCCAGAGTCAGAAAACATGCTTGCCCTTGGTTTTTGTTGTTTTATTTGGGAATTGAACTTGTATAGGGATTGGGATAGTTATGGGATGCCCAAAAGATCAAACAGTTCTGTACATGGGACCAGTATATACACCATCCAGTATATACAACTCCTTCACTTCACTCCAGTACACTTCTTACTTTGCTGCAATCTCCTGCTTCCTCTCTCCAGCACACTTCCTACTTCCACTGGTGAGGCCTGGAAGGAAATTTACCACGCTCCAACTTGCACGGCCTAGCTAGCACATGTGAGACCTGATGTACATTTATCAGGCCTCCGGACCATCCTTTGTGGGCATAGGGGTTGGGGTTTGCCTGTGTAGCAAAGTAATTTACAGTAGTTGGTGCTTGCTAGCCAGTGAGGGACTGCAACTCCCAGCCCACCCACACACTGTCCATGACACTAGACCCCAATCTCCTCCTGCACACTTCTCCAGACTGTCTTCTTTCAAATCTGTACTGTGTATCTCACTCGCTGTTACTTGTAGTTCCTCCTGGAGATCTCTCTGATAGTGCTCTCTCCTGCTGTTCTCCTCCGCTCACCCTTGTGCCTTTCTCCAGGATCTCTCTCTCCTCCTGGCTGCACCCGAGCTCTCCCAGGCCGAGGTCACCCCCTTAGGCTAGGGGCTCCCTCAGGCCCAAACAGCCTCCGCACTACATCTCCATCTCTCCCACAACCCCCCCCCCACTGGGAAGACCACAGTATTTAAGGAGGCCTGCCCCTTGCCAATCTAGGTTGGGGATTGGTCAAGGCTTCTTAATATACTTCAGAAAGGCTCACCTTTTCCATCCCCATTTCCAGAACTTTCCTGGAGAAGGGAGGAGTTATCAAGGGGTGTTGCTTCCTGCAGTCTCCAGTCCTCCCTGGGCCACTCCCCTGCCCAGAATGAAAACAATTAGGCCTGATTAAATTTAACTACTCTCAAACAAAAACCTACCTCTAAGCACCTACCTATGGTAGAGGGCATTACATTATGCTTGAACAAATGTTAAATATTGTTTTGATGACAGGAAGAAAATGTTGCAGGAAAAGCGGTACTACAAAATAAATGATGGCAGCAATACAATAAATAGGATTAAAAATGAAAGGAACTTTGATCCTAATTCTCCTGCAGAGTCCACTTGACTTCAGAGTAAGTTTGATTCTGACAGAGTCACTGGCCCTCAGAAATGAACGCTATCATTATGGCATTGTTCCAGTGGCAAAGAAGGGCCGCAGCTGCCAATTGCAGCAGATTTCTCTTGACCCTCCATAAGGCGTCGCTAAGCAAACCCCCACCCAATCAATATAGACGTGGGCTGTGATCTAGGAGTGCTGAAGTATTTTATAATAATTCAGCTGACTCTGCCTTATTTCCAAGTATTAGAATGAACTCCATATTTTCAGATTGCACAGTTTTACAATCCAACAACCAATATATTGTTGAATGGAATGAAATAACAATTTGATAAAGAACAAGCATGACATAAATTGGATATCTTTATCACCTAGAAGATTTAATGTGCCTAATTTACCTTCTGTACATTATATCATAGACATGTTTGGTATCGAACTGATTGTTATCCCTTATACATTTGTGTAAATACTTGTTAATAATTCAGTACCATCATAGCATTAGCTAAATCTCAGTTCCACACAAAATCCACATTTACCCTGGAGTTGGTGGGCTTTACTGAAAATATATGCAACTTAACTCTGTCTTAGTCTGACATATGGGTATTCCTCCACACTATTTACAATAGGCTGTATTAAGAGTCTCTGGCTTTCCAGCCTCTAAGAGCCCATTCACACAGGGGCGACTTGCGCTCCGACTTGTGTCGCCCCAAGTCGCTTGACATCTGAAATCCTATTGAAGTGAATGGCAGCCATCTTAATGTACACTATTGAAGTTGCTCCAATTTTAAAAAAGGTTCCTGTACTACTTCAAGGCGGCTTCTATCCGACTTGTGCACATAGAATTCAATGGAAGTCGCCTCCAAGTCGGATCCCCCATCTATATTGAAGCAACTTTACAGTTTAAAAGAAAATCATTTTTGAAGGCAACCCCCTCCCTCACTTCTGACTGGCCACAGGCAAACTCGCCGGGCATGGAGTCACTTTGTAAGTCGCCCAAAGTCACGATGAAGTCGCGTTAAAATCGCCTAGCAAAGTTGCGCCAAAGTCGGATCGCCCCTGTGTGAACACGGGCTTAGTGTACTGTTTATGACAGCCATTTAGGACAGGGTTCATTGACAGGCTGTGCAGATCCTAAAATGTTTTAATAAGATGTATGATGGCCTGCTTTGTGTCTTGAGCTGAGCTGTATTCTACTAGTGTGGGGGTATTCAATCTTTTCCTTGAGTTCCCTTTCTGCATCATATACTGTACATTAAATTGAAATCTAAACAACTTGCTACAGACATTCCAATTTTGGCCAAATCAGGATGGCACTGTGTACACAAATTTCACCATCTCCTCACTCCATTTTGGGTTGCCACAATAAGGATTCCAAAATTCCTGACCATAAGTACTGTTCCAATGATTGCAATACAGAGAAATTGTGACATTTCTAGCAGTTTTAGACAGCAGATTGGAATGGAAATGTAACTTTATGTGAAATTAAACTTCATAGTAGCTTATAAAGAAGTGTTATTGCTTGTCTGGTATTTCCTATTAAAAGAAAATCTTTATTTTCCAAAATAATTATTAAATACAGGGTGCACCTATGAACCAGGATTCATAGAGCATGCCAGGTTTTCTAAAGAAAGGAACAGGCAGGAGCTGTTTGCCTTCAGGCTCTCTCTATATTAGGCAGCTAGAAAGGACAGGACGGGGCGTATTGCTGACTCATTCAGTTCAGTGTGCATATTTCAGCTTGAGATATTGGGCTCTGTAAATGGGCCTATTTCAGCAAAGCAGTTGAGAATAGCTGATAATCATGGTAAAGTAATCTGGGAACTCCAGTCAATAGCTGGTAACTTTAAAATATACGTAGCGCCCTCTTCTTGTTAGGTTGCTAGGTAATCTAGTTTTTTATTCCATTGTAGTGAATGAAGCAGCGATTCATTGTGTTGGTCTGCTCAGGGTTTCTTAAGCTGGCATTTTAATTACTTCCCCCGCCTCTGAAAGATGTTTTCAGAGCATAGGGCTGGGAACTTCAAATGATCAGTTGAATATTTGTCATGCTCCTGCCAATCCCTGGAAGGAGGCATCCAGAAGGTAGCTGGTGTGGTGATAAATATGCAGGAGGCATATTTTCCCTAAAGGGAGGATTCCAGTCTTCTGGGGGGGGGGGGGCGGCTGTTGCCCCTGGGAGATAGCCAGAGATAAAAGAAACTACAGTCTGGACATCAGCAGCTGCCGGGCTGAGGGCCTGTAGAAGGTTGCTGAAGGATTATATTTGCTGGAGGGTACTGCAATGAACTCCTGGGTCTGAAGAAGTTGCTTGTTATCTTCCTCACTGAGGATCTACTTGTGTATGCAGGACTGCAGACAACTCCTGGGACACTGTGAGTAAAGACCTAGTTGGGGATTATTAGTTGTACAAGTGCCAGAAGGGAACTGAGTGCCATAGGTTGCTATTTGGACTGCTGCTGTAGGGTCCTAGATAGAGCCATTCCCTGTTATCTCTAGGAAAAGTTTCTATTAGAAGATCAGTGAGAAATTAGTCCTCCCATTCTATTGATCATTTTGGCGTGTCCTGTGACCCTACACCCCTTTCCTGTTGAAGGTCTTCAGCAATAAATACTAAAAATACGTCCCCTAGAGACTGAGCCTGAATTGTCCGTGCGCTCATGTGACTGGCAGCCTCTGTACTTTCACCCCTCTTTGGTGGCGAGTGCTTCATACAGTATATATTTATATATATGTATTATTTCATATTTGTCTAATAACATTTAAAAAAAAAAAACATTTTTGTCCTGATAATATTAATAAAACAATATTCGTTTGAACTAATTTATGCTTTTGTAGTCAGGCTTTGTAGCACATGGCAAGGTGTCTTACATACGGCACAACCCCCCTATACAGACTCCCCTAAAGATGTGTGCTTATTCAGAAAGCTGGTCAGCCTTGCCTCTTATCCATCCTTTAGTTTGGGAGACAAGGTGGTTAAATAGTCAACATTTAACCTTAGAATTCTGGGTTCCTGAGTTATATAATGCAAAAACACTACTAGGTTTATTGCCTTCTTCTCTTTAATTGTCCCAGATAGGTGTATAAGTGTGAAGGGAACATTGGACACCTTAGAGCAGTGGTTCTCAACTCCTGTCCTCGGGACCCACCAACAGGCCAGATTTTCAGTATTACCTTGGGGAGATGCAGACTAGAATAATGCAATCACTGAGCAGCAAATGATATCACCTGTGATGTATTTCAGTTATCCTGCAAACCTGGCCTGTTAGTGGGTCCCGAAGACCGGAGTTGAGAACCACTGCCTTAGAGGGACTGGGTGAAAGATTCTATCTGCTCTGTAAAGTGCTATGTAATATGCCGGTGCTATAAGCACACAGGATATAATCAGGATGACAGCGCAGCTGCTTGCACATTCCCAAAGTGCTACCCTGACTGGTTCCCTGTAGAACAGACAGAATCTGCAAGTCTTTCACTGAAGTCTGGACTGAGCCATTTAGCTGAAAACAATCTCTGTATCTCACTTTTCCTGAAACATTTCCTACAGAACACTGAACCAGTCACACTAGTTTCTGCACCAGAAGAGCTTACACTCTAATGTGCCCACCACAATGACGCACTATAGTTTTCATATTTATCTATAATATATTCCACAGTGCTGTACAAAAGTGACTGAGCCATTCCCCTGTGAAGCTTACACTCTATCGTCCCCACTGCAGTCACACACGATTATTATACATGTCTATAGCTGTGACAGATTCCACAGTGCTGTACAGAGAACAGTAAGTCAGTTACATCAGTTGTACTAGAGGAGCTTACATACTAATGTCCCCCCACACTGTCACATCATTAATATTATTCTATATTTATAAAGCGCTGATATATTCTGCAGAGCTGCACAGAGAACACTGAATCAGACATAAGTCACTGCACCTGAGGAGCTTACACTCTAATTCCTGAATTCAGGACACCAGTGCTGCAAGGAGCTGTAGTTACTAGACCAATACAAAGGCAATGCAAGACTCTTTTTAAATTGATCTCGCGGTATATACATAACCTGGCAGCAAATAAATAAATAATAATAACAAATTGTGTTTATTAAACAACTGTAGGTTATTTCTATTTATTAATATTATTAGTATTAACAAATAAAAATAATCCACCTATTGTTTTAAAAACAATTGGCAAGTAAAAATGTCGACAAGGTGTTGGAAATCTCCTACACTGTACATAGAATAAGTAGAATCCAGGCTGCAGAACTGATGATTTCCCCATTATGTGTCTACCAATAAAAAGTATATAGATTTGCAGGGAAAGACCCCTTTCCAGTAAACCTAGCAATCTTTTGTTGAAGTGGGGCTGCGCCTGCACTGCAATGGTGGACTGCATACTGAGTCTAGGGGATGGAAGAGCACTTTTACTTACCTGATCTTCTGCTTCCCCAACAGATGGCGCTCCTCTATGCTCCTGCGGTGGACTGTTCCTCAATGTCCTCATTCCCAATGTGGAGATATGGACCCTGCATCAGGGTTAAGCAGGTGAAACCACTGCTTTGGGGACTGGCCTAGCAGATTAAACCCATTGAGAGAAAAAAGGAATGAACTTTATAGGCATACTTAAAAGGGTTTACAATTTTTATTAATGAAAAAAGACATAGACAAATTTGAAAAACATAAATTAATGACTAAAATTGGATTTATAGCCCAATGACCACCCAGCAGCCCAGAATCCCAAGGGACTCAATAGTCTGAGCTGGAGGGCCCCAGAGAAACATAGAAGTAACAATACCCCAATAAGATGGTACATGTAATAACCTAAAAGGGCATAACCTCAGTCTGTTGAGTCCTTCGGGACTCTGGGCTGCTGGGTGGTCACTGAGATATAAATCCAATTTTAGTCACTTTCACTGATTTATGTTTTTTAAATTTGTCTATGTCTTTTTCATTAATACAAATAAGCCTATAAAGTCCATTCCTTTTTTCTCTCAATGGGTGTTATTATCTAATAGGACACTGCATAGTATACTCCTTTGCACTGTCCACAGAGCCACCCTCTGATGACAGTCTTTTCCATATATTCAGTTTGGCTGGCCTAGCAGGGCACGGTGGCTTGCAGTAGCAGAGGATCAGGAAAGTATAAGTGCTTTACCAAGTCCCCTAGACCTAAATGAGTAGTTAATGTGGAACTTTACCCATAACAACTTGATAAAGAATAATGTTCTTTAGCAAGGTAAGGCACATACATTCCACATAAATAATTATGCTCCCAAAATGAGTGTGCTGTAAATTGTCTCCAATATTGCTCCTGTTTCTTCTTGCTGGAGGCTCCCATTTGGCTGAAGCCCAGAACCCCTGAACAGCAATAAATCTTTAGGCTGTCAGAAGATCGGCCTCTACAAATTCAGGACGGTGCCTAAAAATAGAAAGCAACTGAGCATGTGCAGAGCAGGGTGAGACAGTGTATTACTAGATTTTAAACAGTATAGACACTTAATTTTCATGTTTTACATAGCCATACATGCAAAAGTGGCCAGCTTGAAGTGTTCCAGCAGGACTTCATTTTCTGACATTAAGGCTACTTTCACACTGCACAGGTAGCCTTGGTCGCGGTAAAACCCTGCTAGTTTTAGCGGAGTTTTACCAGCGATAGGGCTCCGCTATGTGTGCGGGAGCGCCAAACTTTTAACCCCCCACAAGGGGTTAAAAAGGGGTTAAAAGTGCCGGCACTCAGCGCTACCGAGGCGTGGTGCAGGCGCTTCAGAAAGGGCTTGCCGTTCATTTCAATGGCAGGGGCGGTAGAGGAGCGGTATATTACCGCTCCCCTCACCGCCCCAAAGATGCTGCTTGCAGGACTTTTTGTAACGTCCTGCTAGCGCACCGCCCCAGTGTGAAAGCACTCAGGGCTTTCACATTGGGGTGGATTCGGGGGGACTTTTGAGGCGCTTTTTAGCTAAATAGCGTCTGTAAAATGCTTCAGTGTGAAAGTAGCCTTAGACTGGGTTTACACATATATGATGCGGGAACCAGCCTAATTCCTGTGCGGGTTCCCATATTGCATGTCTCTCACAGGCAGTTCACACTGCCCTATGCGAATCGCTGCAGGTGTCAATACAGAGTTAATGACACCCCCAGATCAGGTCGCAGATTGCAGTGCGAACTATGAAATGGTGCAGGAATCGGATCACATGGGTGTGAACACCCATGCGGTCTGATTCCAGTGCAGACCAAAAAAAGGGTCCTGCACCATTTTGGTCCGAAAGTGATACAAATTCAGCCACACAATCTGTATGTCTGATATCGCAATAGTATGAGCCCAGTCTAAAGCGGAACTAAACCCATAGATTTAACAGTTTGAAAAAAACAATTACATTCCCAACATGCTGGGATTGCTAACTGTCACATTTGCTTGTGTTGTCAACCAAACTGTCAAACCATCAAATGGCTGATCATGTGCAGCACCATGGCAGTTGCAGATCAAACAGAGGCCAAGATGGCAGCTTCCTTGGCTGAAAAGGATAGGAGGGTTTAGTTCCACTTTGTCATTCAAGAAAGAACAGAAAAATATCAGACTTGGTGCTTTTAGAAAAAAAAAGTCTTCCCACGTGTTTCTAGAATGATTGGTTATGTATATATTGTAGAGATTCAGTACTTGTGTGTTACATCATATCGTCATTGCGCTCTGATCTGCACTAAATTTATAATGTGACCAGCGGGGGATCCAGTTGAACAAAATCTTTTGATCAGGAATTCCACGCTGCGCTGAAAGAATCCATTCAGCTTGGCCCAGGCCTTCAGAGAATTCTGCCTTTAAAGCAATTTTCTTCAAGTAAGTGCTACGTAAATTGTACAAATTTGTGAGAGCGAAGCGGCTTATAAACAGCGCGATGATTGTCGGCCTGCACGTGCTCTGCGGCTTCACTGGGCTGATTTAATTACTACAATTTCACATGCAAATGAAGGATGATGCAATGTGCAAACAGCGTGCTATACCTGGATGCTTTGCATTTTGCGGGCGAGATAGCAGGTTCCTAAAATTCATTACTTCAAAATAAACAAACAGATACGAAGATGCTGAGAAACATGCAACATGTCTCTCTGATAGAGCTTGCTGGGATTTGTAGTTCATTGCCAGCTATGGATCAGGGTTTTGAAAGGGAAAGCATTAGGTTCATTCCACCAGAAATTGGCATTTCAGGGTTTGGTAGATGCTGGAGAGTTAATGCTGAACTCTGGGAAAAAAAGGTCCCTTCTTGCAGTGAGGCTGCAACTGCACTTCAAGGGTTAACTGCTCATATAGGTCTAGGGCAGGGATATGCAATTAGCGGACCTCCAGCTGTTGTAAAACTACATGTCCCATCATGCCTCTGCCTCTGGGTGTCATGCTTGTGGTTGTCAGTCTTGCTATGCCTCATGGGACTTGTAGTTCTGCAACAGCTGGAGGTCCGCTAATTGCATATCCCTGGTCTAGGGGATCGGTTAAAGCAGCTTTACTTATTTAATCCTTCACTCCCTGCTAGACTGCTTCCTGCAGACTCTTCCCCCCTGCACTCAGGCAGTCGGATACCTCTGACATCAAGACTGATGCAGGGACCATAGCCCTGCAATGGATGTGAGGACAAGGGTCAGTCCACTGCCAGAGCATAGGGGAGTGCTGTTTACCAGAAAAGTGGGCATCAGGCAAGGAAAAGTGCTTTTCCTGTCACCAATACAGAAACAAGCAGTTAACTCTTGCTGCTCCACTGGAAGTAAGGACTTTTCCCCTAGCTGGACTCTTAACCACCTGACAGCTAAATGCCACCTCCAATGGACTCTGTTAGTGAGACTTCCCTTTACTCCTATTGTGCCCATTATGAGGGGTCCCCCTAACCATGTTTGACTTTGATTATTGTTTTAATATAGAGAAGGTATAAAAGGTAACCAAAGCCAAAATGGCATTGATGGAGCTAGGATGGCACGGTGGCAGGTCTATTCTTGCTATGGTTGAATTTTAACAACTTCTAGCTTTTTCTTGTTCAATAATTTTCATTGCGGGGAATATCCAAAGTATACAGTAGTACAAACGCACCTAGTACGCCTGTGCAGGGGCTACGACTGGCGACATAGAGAACATAAATGTACGTATATAGCATAGGCAAAGGAGGGAGGGCCTCCTTCTCAAAGAGGTACATTTAACCTAAATAGAACATACACTATATTGTCAAAAGTATTGAGGTGCCTACACATCAACTTTAATGGCATCCCAGTCTTAGTCCGTAGGGTTCAATATTGAGTTTGCCCACCCTATGCAGCTATATCAGCTCCAGCTCTTCTGGGAAGGCTGTCCACAAGGTTTAGGAGTGTCTATGGGAATGTTTGGCCATTTTTCCAGAAGCACATTTGTGAGGTCAGGCACTGATGTTGGATGAGAAGGCCTGGCTCGCAGTCTCCGCTATAATTAAACCCAAAGGTGTTCTATCAGGTTGAGGTGCCGGCCAGTCAATTTCCTCCACGCCAAACTCGCTCACTTATGTCTTTATGGACCTTGCTTTGTGCAGTGGTCCAAATAATTTGGTGGAGGGGGGATTATGTTGTGGAGTTTTTTTTCAGGGGTTTGGGCTTGGCCCCTTAATTCCAGTGAAGGGAACTCTTAAGGCGTCAGCATACCAAGACATTTTGGACAATTTCATGCTCCCAACTTTGTGGGAACAGTTTGGGGATGGCCCCTTCCTGTTCCAACATGACTACCCACCAGTGCAAAAACAAGGTCCATGAAGACATGGGTGAACGAGTTTGGGGTTGAGGAACTTGACTGGCCTGTAGAGAGTGCTGACCTCAACCCGATATTACACCTTTCGGATGAATTAGGAGACTACAATCCAGTCCTTCTCATCCAACATCAGTGCCTGACCTCACAAATGCGCTTTTAGAAGAATGGTCAAACATTGCCAAAGACACTCCTAAACCTTGTGGACAGCCTTCCCAGAAGAGTTGAAGCTGTTATAGCTGCAAAGCATGGGCCAAATCAATAGTGAACCCAACGGACTAAGACTGGGATGCCATTAAAGTTCATCTGTGCGCAAAGGCAGGCATCACAATTAGTATATATATTATGGGGCAAACCACATAATTTGCTAAAGTAGCCAGAACATCAACTTCTAGCTTTTTCAATGAGGCTTTATTGTAAAATCCTGGTGTCCAACCTGCGGCCCTTTGGCATACCAAAGGGCCGCAGGTTGGTCCATAGACCTGAGCAGTCTGTTGTGGGAACATTGATTAAAGTCATAGCATTGATCTCTACTAGCCTTATGTATCATGTTCCCAGTTTCAGATTGTCTTCTGCAGTATATCCCCAGCCAAAATGTAGCATGTCCACAATCTCCGACCCTCATTTCCTCTATTAGGTCTGCAGTTTCTGACAGTCCTCTTAAGCATTACATATATTGAACATTATGTGCGGACCTTTGGAGATGTCAGGGGCCACATTTGAGGCCCCCCTTTAGCTCCTAAGTTGATAACTACTGCTGTAAAGTAACCCATCACCTTTCATCCATGTGAATGAAAGCTGACATCAGATAGGTTCATAGGGGTTCCCACTTTCTTGGGAGTCCCATAAATCAGCTCACCTAAAACTGACTCACATGCCGAGTTTTTTCTTAGGTGCAGTCCACAGGTACTATTGTCCTACTGGACCTTCTAGCTGTGTCACCTGCTGTGGAGTCTCACTCCTTTTGCTGCGCTGTCTATGACATAAATAAACAAATTAACAATCAAACCGGGAAAAGACCCCCGGTGGGTCCCGGGTGGTGTTCAATTCAGCACCTCGACATCCACCCAAAACGAAAATAACAAGTTTTGGAGGATCGCCTCTTTATATAGAATAACAATGTAACTTCTTCTATTAGCCGCAAAGTATACCTTATTTACAAACTTGCCCTGAACCTCTGGTTAATCTGGATGGACTGGTGTCTTTATTCAACCTTACCAACTATGTAACTATGGAACAATGTAACTCTGGATACTTGCAGTCAGAATGCCAAAGCTCATGAAACAAACACCCCGAATGATGCATTATCAGGGTGATTGTACAATGCAGCGCCAATTAACGTCCACATTATTTCTAGATAAATTAATAGTAAAAGCCATGTCTGTGTGCTGCATTTCCAGCAAGCTCTGCGTCGTGTTGCCCCTCTCTGCAGTGATGATGTATTTCTAGCCCATAGTGACATACATGCACATGCACTAACAAGGCACCGCTGTGATATCTCTGCAATCTGGAGATGTAGAATTATCTATAGGTACCTTTGGCCAGCATCGCTTGTCAAGGAGCCCATAATTCGGGCCGGTAGCAGGGGGCTGACGCCGTTCAGATCCTCTCTTGTAATTGGTGGAACGATTTTGGAGCTGGTGCTGATTTCGGAAGGAGAATTCTTCATCTTGGCTCTGGCCATCCTATCAGCTGTGACAAGCTGCCTCCTTCCTCTCCCTCTTCCTCAACTCACAGTGATCATACTGCATGCAGTCTCTGCAGGCTAGAACCACCTGATTTATACTTCTTCCATGCTCCCCACTGGGAGGAAGTGGTACATTCCTCCTCATCTACGGCAAGACATTGGAGGGAGGGGGATGCACTGGGCCACCGGTGCTCTAGGACAGTTGTGCTATAGGATGCTCTTGTCTGTATAGACAGTTCTAATGTCATCCTGGATTCTAAACAAGAGATGCAATGCCTCCCCTGCCTCTGTAATGGTCTCCTCCCACATCCTGTGCTTGATACATTGTATAGAAAATTATCAGCTCACACTTCTTCTATTATTTAATACTATTACAGCCAGGAGATGCCGTTGCATAGCTGCAGGTTGGTTACGTCCTGGCTCAGATACATGATAGGGCTGGGTGCAGTGGGCACGGTCACAGCTGGACACTTGTTCTGCATGCCACCTGCACTTAAAGGGGAACTCTGATCTTTTTTAAGGTCTTAGATGTACATGATAGGAACTGGATTCCTGAAAATAATTGCATCAGTGTTCATGTTGTAAAAAGACTTGTTTCTAGTTAGTTTGTGATTCTACAGGTACATGCAAGGCAACCATATTTGAGAGTTAATTTTCCAATTTATGTCAATTTTAAAGAAGGAATCTGGTCTGATGGAAAGGGGAAAAAAGAATTTCCAAAAAAATGTTGTCTCCTTTTCTTCCAGCTGCAACATTTACAAACCCAGAGCCTGACACCTTCACAAACCATGTGTCAGAGTGACTAATGACACTGTTTACACAAAAAATCTAACTCAATTATAGGAACTGTTTTTTTAAATTTAAACCTGTTGAGTGGTGACATGACTGGGGGGGGGGGGGGGGG
>BLSH010116461.1:642309-654078 GCA_018402905.1 Glandirana rugosa
CCCCCCCCCCCCCCCCCCCCCCCCCCCCCCCCCCCCCCCCCCCCCCCCCCCCCCCCCACACCTATATATATTATTTTAAACAAAGGTATGTTAGAAAAATAACTGTTTTCTGAAATGACAATAGGCATAATTCCATACATTTTTTTACATACTGCGCTATGGACTCCTCTCTTTGTTTTATCCTTTGAATCCGGTGGAGGAAATCGCTTGGGACTTCCCCATATCTGTAGGAGTGGACGTGCCTACAACAAGGAGCAACATCACGAGCACTTTCCCCCACAGAGAAAGAGCCCTATGCTGGTGGATGAGCATCCCTACGCCAGGAACAGTCATCATAGGAATTATAAAGACAGGCACTTTACCCCTGCAGGGGTAGTGCCCTCTGGTAAGGAGGGGTCCTATTGGGGATCACACGTGAACAAACACCCTATGTCACAGGAAATGGTTGTGAAGAAAAATGTTACATGAATCGGCACCTTATGTCACAGAGCACTTTAATGCATGGACTGCCTTTTTTCCCGGAATATTAACCGATACTACTGTATAACTATCAGAGTAGAAATAATCTATGTACCCTTATATGATACCCTTGCACTCATAAGATATACTGAAAAAGAACACTGGTTAAACACTTTGTGGAAAGTTTAGCAGCTGACTTAACATATTTGGGTCCATACTAGCACATCATTGTTTGCAAACCCGATGTACATGTGTGAAAGTTATACACGGGGGACTTCTCATAATATTAGTCTCTCAAACTGACACATATAGAAGGAAAACAGGACCTAGGAGAGAGATACCTATCACTATGCTGGCACATACATACTAGCACATTCACTCGTTTAACTTGCACTAATACACTTTAATTACTGATGTTCCTTTAATCATACCACCACACTGCTTGGTAACAGTTTACACGGTCAGCTTTTAAATCATTCAACTCTTTGGGAAGTTTACACTTTACTTGGATAAACACGTTTATATATGAATATTATGATACAACAGTACAGGCAGTCCCCTAGTTATGAACATCCGACTTATGAACGACTCCTACTTACAAACGGAGGGAGACAACAGGAAGTGAGAGGAAATCTCCCCCTAGGAAGGGAAATTCACTCCTGTAAGAGTTATTATGGGAAAAAGGGGTCTCCACTGATGCTTTATCACCAAGGTTTGCTTCCACAACAACCCAAAATTTTCAAAATCCAATTATCATTGGGACAGGAAGTGAGGTGAAATCTTCTGAACAGAAACACAGACAGCAAAACAAACATTACAGGGGTGTTAGCCCTTCCCTATGCTATCCAAAAAGCTTAAAAATATTTGTTTTGGCTGAAGCTACACTTAAAAAATGTATCTGTTCCGACTTACAAACAAATTCGACTTATGAACAAACCTACAGTCCCTATCTTGTTTGTAACCCGGGGACCGCCTGTATATGATTTGATATATATAGTATTTGATTTTTGCACGCATGCACTTTCTACAACTTAAGGCCACATATTAGGAAGCATATATAGTAGAGGTGATACATCCCCATACTAGTATGTGATACTAGCACATAAGGTCCATTCTACAATCCCAATACTCAGACAGCGCCACATCCAGCTACACCAATTAACTAATAATTCCCTAAACCAGCATTTTTCAATCTTTTTATTCAGTCACAGCACCCTGTAAGGGTCCATGCACACTAGGAAGCTGAAAAAATGCCAGAACCTCTGGCAGAAAAAGCAGCATAAAAATGCTAATAGTGGCTCGTTTTGAGGGTTTAGGAGAGATCATTTGTTTTTATAAGCATTTTTTCCCAACGCATTTCTCTCCGCTCATTTTTCATTATAATCAATGATTGCTCCTAAATGCCATGTTTATTATGTGCATTTATGAGTGTTTATGGGTGTCATGTGTTTTTTTCTGCCCATAAGCTCCTCTCAAAAACCCAAAGAAAAAGAGGAGGACGAAGTTGGGACTTTAGATGAGTCACTAACAGTGGATAAAAGTATCATATATGAATCAGGTAAGGATTCATGCATACAAGAAAAAGAAAATGTCATTATAAAATTATTTTTATTGAAAAACCTGGTTGGCTGATTATAAATAATATGCATCATGGCTACAGCAGTTCACATGATCAAATAACATGATAATAAAATAGAACCGTACCCTACTACAGTTGTAGGGTAGGGTGGGGTGGGGTACGGTGGGATGTACGGTAAGAATTTGGAAACGTGAGAGGTTACACATACCATGTATATACATAATTGATAAAAATTGATTTCACCATAAATGTAAGCACATGATTGTAACATAAAAATTGCATCCTATAGTGCTTGACGTATTTCGTGGGATTCCACTTCCTCAGGAGCAGGTGCAATCAGCGTATAATTTAACTTCAAAATATAGCGCATGGTGTATAGGGCCATCTGGTGATGTCCATACCGGGTACTGTGGGAGAGGCCCGAAAAGATGTAGCAAATTTTCGTGGACTGTATGGAGAGGACATGATAGGAAAACTAGCGATCCGCGTAGGATTCTGATAATACCTACTATTTTTATATTCAAAAATGTGGTCTCAAACGTCCCCAGAAAGATAACATAACATGATGAGTTTTCTCCCTGCCTAAAAACACTTCTCTGCAAATATGCCTATAAATGCCCTAATGTGCATGGACACATAGAATAACAGAAGAAAAAAAATGCTAAAAGCCTTTATGAGCAGCATTTTTTATGGCCAGTGTGCATAGACTCTAAAGAAGAATTCCAGGTATGAATATTTCAGTTTTTAGTTACATTTGGTATAGCTTAGACCAACTGAACTACAGTATGTGTATACTATACCTGGGGATCCCTCTAGAACAGGGGGTGCTCAACCCCTAGCCCATGGGTGCCCGCGACCTCATGCTCTGGGATGGCAGGTCGGTAAGCCCAGATTGCAAACATCGTGTGCTGAGCTGCCATCCCAGAGCATCAGAGTGCATGGAGCTAGCATGGCAGCGGATGAAGCAGGCGGCTATGGAGGAAGCAGGAGCTGCATAAGCCAATGCTTCCGAATCCTCGATAGTGTTGGCTCACTGGAGTGCTGGGCTGTGGAGGGGGAGGGAGCAGCTGGCTTAGGCTCTCCACCTTACAGAAAGGCTGATCCGGGTGCCGGTCCAGGCACGTGGGCGGATCCCAACTTCATTGTTGCAATCTTGCCTAAATCTGGACCAGCTCTGTGACGTCAGCCGACAGCTGGCTTCAGCCTGCTGAAAACGGGTCACTTTAAACATCATATAGACAATTAAGACACAGATCCATACTGCGCTCTCCTGTCAAGGGAAAAAAAAAATATATAAATGTAATGCATCAACACAGGTAACTTGAGGGTGATAAATCATCAACAGACCATATGCATGGAAACTGGTGAGCAAAGTCTTATACAGTCTTTTCCTGAGGAGATGGGTGGCTCTTGGAGGCTGCATATGACTCTGAGCATGTGCATTCAACCTCTTTGGTCGACCATGGCGAGGCCTGTTCTGAGTGGAACCTGTCCTGTTAGACCGTTGTATGGTCTTGCCCACCATGCTGCAGCTCAGTTTCAGGGGCTTGGCAATTTTATTACAGCCTAGGCCATCTTTCTGTAGAGCAACAATTCTTTTTTTCAGATCCTCAGAGATTTCTTTGAAATGGGGTGCCATGTTGAACTTTCAGTGACCAGTATGAGAGAGTGAGAGCGATAGCACCAAATTGAACACACCTGCTCCCCATTCACACCCGAGACCTTGTAGTACAAATGAGTCACATGACACCTGGGAGGGAAAATGGCGAATTGGGCCCAATTTGGACATTTTCACTTAGGGGTGTACTCACTTTTGTTGCCAGTGGTTTAGACATGAATGGCTGTGTTGAGTTATTTTGAGGGGACAGCAAATTTACACTGTTATACAAGCTGTACACTCACTACTTTACATTGTAGCAAAGTGTCATTTCTTCAGTGTTGTCACATGAAAAGATAGAATAAAATATTTACAAAAATGTGAGGGATGTACTCACTTTTGTGAGATACTGTATGTTATTTGTAGCTGTTTCAGCTCTGAAAATGACTGTTATGACCAATATTGTGCACAGGGAAGCGTCATTACAAAGAAGCTGGCAACTGAAGGTCAGTGAGTTTACCATCTGTAGTAGTAAAATTAATAGAGTCACTTCTAAAAGAAAGGATCAATGATCATTAAAACACAATTTGGCGGACCCAGAGCAGCATGGTTTTACTGGGGGAAGAAAATGTCACACTAATCTGATAGAATTTTTATTCAGATTAGTCTGATAGAATAAAAATTCTTGTTTTGCAACAGATGATTGCACAACGAGCAAACAGTGGTGCCTGGCAGTAGGGAAAGCTAATCAAATTCTGGGGTGTATCACAAGAGGGATCACCAGTAGGAAGAAGGAAGTCCTGCTTCCCCTCTACTGTGAACACCCATTGGATACTATTCTAGTGCAGGGGGAAAAAAAGTCCTGTACTTTTTTTGTGGATTTGGTGCGATTTGAGCCATACAAATGAATAGCTCAAATCGCACCGCATAAACATCGTATGTGATAGAAATAGGAATGTGATGATGCCTATCTGAATCACATGCAGTGTCCCACACCACATACAGTGCCTTGATAAAGTATTCATACCCCTTGAAATTTTCCACATTTTGTCACGTTACAACCAAAAACGTAAATGTATTTTATTGGGATTTTATGTGATACAACAACACAAAGTGGCACATAATTGTGAAGTGCAAGGAAAATGATAAATGGTTTTTAAAATGCTTGACACATAATCTAAATTTTAAAGGAACCAATTGACTTCAGAAGTCACCTAATTAAGTAAATAGAGTCCACCTGTGTGTATGGCACAACTGCAAACCTAACAAGACACGGCTGTCCACCTAAACTGACAGGCCACGCAAGGAAAGCATTAATCAGAGAAGCAGCCAAGAGGCCCATGGTAACTCTGGAGGAGCTGCAGAGATCCACAGCTCAGGTGGGAGAATCTGTTCACAGGACAACTATTAGTTGTGCACTCCACAAATCTGGCCTTTCTGGAAGAGTGGCAAGAAGAAAGCCATTGTTGAAAAAAGTCATAAGAAGTCCTGTTTGCAGTTTGCGAGAAGCCATGTGGGGGACACAGCAAACATGTGGAAGAAGGTTCTCTGGTCAGCATGTGGCCTAAAACCAAAACGCTATGTGTGGCAGAAAACTAAAACTGAACATGTTGTGGGGATGCTTTTCTTCAGCAGGGACAGGGAAGCTGGTCAGAGTTGATGGGAAGTTGGATGGAGCCAAATACAGGGCAACCAGTTAGAGTCTGCAAAAGACTTGAGACTGGGGTGGAGGTTCACCTTCCAGCAGGACAACAACCCTAAACATACAGCCAGAGCTACAATGGAATGGTTTAGATCAAAGAATATTCATGTGTTAGAATGGCCCAGTCAAATCCAATTGAGAATATGTGGCAAGACTTGAAAATTGCTGTTCACAGACGCTCTCCATCCAATCTGACAGAGCTTGAGCTATTTTGAATAGAAGAATGGGAAAAAATATCACTCTCTAGATGTGCAAAGCTGGTAGAGACATCCCCCAAAAAGATTTGCAGCTGTAATTGCAGTGAAAGGCGGTTCTACAAAGTATTGACTCAGGGGGGCTGAATACAAATGCACACCACACTTTTACATACATATTTGTAAAAAAATTGGAAAACTATTTATCATTTTCCTTCCACTTCACAATTATGTGCCACTTTGTGTTGGTCTATCACATAAAATCCCAATAAAATACATTTACATTTTTGGTTGTAACATGGCAAAATGAGGAAAATGTCAAGGGGTATGAATGCTTTTTCCAAGGCACTATATAAAGTATGGGAACCCAGCCTAATGGAATTTAGCTGGACTTCATTTAGAATAAGGTGTCCAGCTCTGGAGACCTCAGCTACAAAAAGATATTGATAAAAAAGGACAAGCCCAGAGACATACAACAAAAATGGTGAGGAATGCAATACAGGAGAGATTGCAGGAACCCAACGTGGGGTAAAACAAAACAAAATATTTAAACCGTTCTAATTACTTCTATTAACACACTGTGCCCTTAATTTTTCACTTCAAGCTGTCCTTTAAAGGAAATTACCCGTTGATACTATTGTACTTTAGGGTTTCTGCCTTTCTGGCAGGCTCATAGCACCTCTGCAGCATTTCCACCAGGCTGTGCATGCTCCCCTTTACGTAAATAAGCCACTTACTGTATTACTTAGTATATCATGGCTTGCTTTTTAGGTCATGCAATCGCTTTTCTTAATGTCACTCAGTACAGCATGGGTTCAGGGCATAGCTAAGCCAAGTGGGCATTTTATGGAAAAAGTAGCTTGAGGTAGTAAGTGAATGTAAAGTCTAACGCCAGGTTTTAGTGAATTTTAAATAGTTAGTTTGGACCAAGCTAGACCAAACTATAATCAGATAAAAAAAAGTTTAAATGAAAAAAAACACCCACACAAAAATCAACCCTAACACTAATTTATATAGAGGGAGTTGGAGGATCTTTAAGGTGATACAGGTGTATTGTTGCCCTAGAAAGGGCATACACACGTCATTAAGTTGTTTGAAGATAGTAAGTGGGACCAAGCAAAGTTAATTGGCTATAAAATAAGGGTGTTTTGGAAGAAATATCATTTTCAGCAAATTAACATTGCCTGTGAGGTCTAGAGGAAGCTACTTTTGCATTATCCGTAAATGTATCAACAGTGGATATAAATGATCCCCATACTGTGGCCTGAAAATCCTCCCATTTGGACTCCTGTAAGGAGGCGAAGGAGTTATTTTCCAGTAATCTTAGATATTTCTTAGAGTAGTGGTTAAGGGAGAAGTATAGCCAAAGCTTTTTTTTCTGTTCTTCCATGGATCACAGGATTTTGCACTCCAGTGACCAGTTTTTAGCCTGCTGTCTGCTGACGTCACAGACCCGGTCTAGGCTCTGAAAAGATCCTGACCATATATTCAGGATCCACCCACATGTCTGGACCAGCAGCTGGCTCAGCCTCATAGCAAGCCTCTGAGAGCCAGAGCCAGCCATTCCTGCCCCCCCCCCCCAAGCCTGAAGACTAAGAGCTGAGCAATCAGTGGTCTTTGATCGCTTAGTTCTTAGAGCCAGCGGAGACAGATGCAGCTCCGGATTGATGCTGCATCCTCCTAGGTGAGTATAATTTTTTTTAACTTAAACCCATGCTTTTCTTTTAATTACAATAATGTAATTTAACCACAAGGCTTACAATCTCCAAAAGTAAGGAGCACGGCAGCCATGATGCTAAATTTCTACCAGGAGTAGTGCATGGTCTGAAAATTCCCTTGGGAGATATGTCACCTCATCCATCAGACGAAGCTGGGTATCATTGGAGAAAGCCAGATCAAAGCGAGTTCGAGTTTTGTGAGAATCTGAATGACACATATACATGCGAGTCTCCGGATGCCCCCATCTTTATACATCAGTTAAGTTTGATCTGTTCACAGAGGCGTAACTAGAACCTTCAGGGCCCCGGTGCAAGAAATTATGAAAGCCCCCCCTGGCCAGGGCACTTCCCTCTTCCCACTGATCCTGGGGCCCTTTACTCCCATTGCGGGTCCCTTTATTATGGTTCCACCGAATAAACGAATAGTTGGGTACCGAGCCTCCCATTCATACAGAAACGGAAGTATAGTAAAAACAGTTTGCTATGCTTCACTTATGAGTGAACCAATTGGTACCAATCACTGACTCTGTCCATTGAGAAAAGGAAGGAGCCAGTAAATGACAAATTTACCGACCCGTTCCCATCTCTCCATCATGACACATTTTCTACAGCAGCTGGCAGGAGAGAGGAGGGGGGAAGACAGCAGCTCTGTGGGGGGGTCCAGGGAAGCACACAGGGACCCTGGGAGCAACAGAAGACAATTAACCTGGATAGGAGGGGCGGTGGGGGCAGCATATAGAGGAACCAATCTCCTCCATTAGGAGGAAAATGGAGGAGATCAGTTCCTCTAAATGCCGCCCCCACCATCCCTCCTATCCAGGTGAAGGGAGGCTAATGGGCCCCCTGGAGCACGGGGCCCAGTTGCAATTGCAACCCCTGTAGTTATGCCCCTGTCTATTCATCAACAAAACCACCAGTATTTGTTTTCCTGATCCGTCCAAGTGATCCATTTGGCAATCAGGGATTGCATTGAAGTCTCCAAGTAGTAGGATGGGTCCATCAACTTTTTCTGCAGTCTGGAGGGGGATTTTATCTAGAAAGTGAATGTCCGGGTGTGGCGAGGGGGGGTGGGGGTTGGTACATAGACATTACTTTTCATTGGAATTCGGTCATGCAGTGCTGGCTCAAGCAGTATGCATCAGCCTGATGGATGTGTTTTAACATCCAGGATCTCCATTGAGACAAACTGAGCTATTAGGGTGGAAACTCCTTGAAACTCATTAAGAAGGTCTCTTGGAGAGGTGACAGTTCGGCATGGAGGTCTGATAAGAGTACTCGATCACCTCCAGAGAAGTACATTGAACTAAAAGATGACATAGGGTGTGATGATGGCTGGAACCAAAGGAATTCATACTGCTGAAGATTAAATAAGTTTCATGTATCAACTGCAAAAGTTAGGATGTAAAGTCAATGCAGAGTAGGAATCCTAGTGAATTGTAGCAGAGGGTCTGTAATTACCAAAGAAGAGGAGGCTGCAGGTCCCCAGTAGTATTACAAGATCAATATATGTATATAACAGGCTGGGCCACCGGTAGTCAAGTGGTATGATAGGTACATTTTAATAATCCAACATAACCTAACATGAGTGACCCTGTAAAGCTTTAAACCTTGGCAGATTAAAGAGGAGATGTAGAACTTACCTGGTTCTCCCAGGTTGGTTATGAGGCTTCCATCACTGGGGTTACATTTTAGCGGTTTCCCCAACACAATAAAATTAAAGTTTAACTGGTTATAATTAACTACATCAGCTTCTGAAAGGCATATATTGTGTTTTTAAAGTTTTAAATATAGCCAATTCATTCCTATCTTGTCTGTTCATAGTTTAAGTCTATTTATAATTTTGTCACTCAAGATTCACACAACTTTCACATGTTTTATAACTGGATTCGGTGTGTGAATCCTGGGTGAATCTTGTTTAAAATATGTACAAACAGACTCCTCAACGTCTGTTCATAGTATAAAATCTATAATTATATTTATACATAGGGCAGCCATATTTATTATGTCAATTTATAAAAAATAATTGCAGGGCAAATATCTCAACCATAATCCCATGGTTTATCCAATTTGTTTATTTCCTATGATCATTAGCTCCATCTAAGGGCTATAATGCAGTATTTTCCTGATTGAGGTATTTCAGGAAAATACTGCATTTTGACCACTAGATGGTGCTGACGATCATAAGAAAACAAACACATTAGGAGAAAATTTGGGATTATTCGTGACAGCGGAACGAATGCTTGCGACATTCGCACTGCAAATGTTTTAATAAACAGATCCCTAAGTGTACTTTGCTGTTAGTTCAAGTCTATCAGCCTGCTGTTGTTATTGGAGCAGGAAAGCATAACGAGCAAAAAAAATAAAAATAATTGCGTATACTGTGCTTTATCTTCTAAAAATGTGTTTTTGTCTTTGTTCCCAAAGGAGAGTTTTCTAATTTTTTTTCTGTCCTGAGAGAAAGTGAAGGCAAAAGTGACACAAACACCAATACAATCCTGTTAGATGCTCTAACCTATCCCCACTCTATCTAAAAATAAAATGCTTTGGATCAAGTTGGACTTTAAAAATATCCATGTGACTAATCTTATTTTGAAGGGATTGTAAAGGCAGAAGGGTTTTTATGTTAAAACATTCTATGCATTAAGATAAAAAGCTTCTGTGTGCAGCAGCCCCCCTCAGCCCCCTAATCAGGGGCGTATCATGAAATTGGTGGGCCCGTGTGAAAGCCCACACCGGCTTTCAACCAGGGAGAGATCGCCCATAGGTGCAGTGTGGTTCAGAGCAGAGTGGGCCCCCCCCACCCCTCAGGGCCTGTGTTCAGTGAACACCCTGCACCCATGGATGATACACCACTGCCCCTAATACTTACCTGAGCCCCATCTCGATCCAGCGATGTTGCAGAAGTGTCT
Organism: Glandirana rugosa; assembly: GCA_018402905.1. Lineage (NCBI taxonomy): Eukaryota > Metazoa > Chordata > Amphibia > Anura > Ranidae > Glandirana > Glandirana rugosa. The sequence goes on from BLSH010116461.1 coordinate 652,468, forward strand.
CGGTTGTCCAGGAATCCCTCCTCCTCATTGACTGAGGCGGCAGCATGACCCCATTGGCTCCGGCTGCTTTCAAAGTCTGTGAGTCAATGAGGAGAGAGATGGGACGGGACCGAATCGTGGCTCCGTGTCTGAATTGGGGCACTCAACAGGAGGGAGGAGCCAGAAGCATTGGTGAAGAACCCGAGAAAAGGAGGATCTGGGCTGCTCTGTGCAAATCCGCTGCACAGAGCGGGTAAGTATAACATGCTTGTTATTTTTAAATAAAAAAAAATGAGACTTCAGTATCACTTTAATAGTCAATCAGGGAGGATGCTGAATGTACTCTTAGGTATATGGAAATTCATTACAGGGAGGATCCATATCTATATATGAAACATCAATATGAAAATATACAGAAAGTAAAAAGTGGCATGAAAAGCAGCTTTCCTTGTAAACTAATAGCATGTGTTTCCATTAGCCCTAAGTTCTTTTATAATTGCAGAAAACAATTCTTGTCTGCAATGTCCTGGATTTCAGATCTTGGGTGGGTGGAAGTGACAGCGGGCATGAAACAGGTTCTAGAAGGGTCACAAGTGGTTTGTGTTACTCCCATCAGGAGCCAAAGAACCTACAGTGACCGCTGTGTGTGGATAACCAGTTCACACACGTCACTTCCAAACAACATATGTAGCCAGCTGTGGACCTCCAACACCCCCAATGTGTCCCCCTCCAGACATCCAATAGAAGCAGCCATCTGTCCTCCTTTGATAACTTTCGGTGGCAAACACTCTTCAAAGACAATGTTTTTATTATTTATTATTGGTTGTACTTGTAATGTATTGTTCATTTACTTGTAAATCATTGTTAATTATTTGTTGCAGTTAAAATTTGATACAAAAATGAAGATACTGGGGTTGATTTACTAAATGTAGATTGTTCATTTTTCCCAAGAGCTTAGTGAATGTGGTGAAGCTCTGCTGACTTCCATCATCCAACCACGTTCAAGCAAAAATGTGGTTTTTGTTCCCTTGAACATGACTGCGTATTCTTTGCAAAGTGAAGTTTTTCACCACATTCTCTATGCTCTGGGGTAAATTCCCTTGCAAAGCGCAACACCACTTGCAAAGCGAACAACCGATTTACCGGTTACCGCGTTGTATAAATAATATTAGGCAAACCTGGTACGCCGCACCTTCACATGTGTGCCCCTCCATTAAAGTTGTATGCAAAAGTTTAGCAACCCCTGACAATTTCCATGATTGTCATTTATAAATATTTGGGTTTGGATCAGCAATTTCGTTTTGATCTATCAAATAACTGAAGGACACAGTAATATTTCCGTAGTGAAATGAGGTTTATTGGAGTAACAGAAAATGTGCAATATGCATCAAAACAAAATCTGTCTCTTACGTAAATTTGGGCACCCCAACATAAAAATCACATCAATATTTAGTAGAGCCTCCTTTAGCAGAAATAACAGCCTCTAGACGCTTACTATAGCCTGTAATGAGTGTCTGGGTTCTGGATGAATGTATTTTGGACCATTCCTCCTTACAAAACCTCTCCAGTTCAGTTAGGTTTGATGGTTGCCGAGCATGGACAGCCCGCTTCAAATCACCCCACAGATGTTCA
>BLSH010116461.1:665336-689248 GCA_018402905.1 Glandirana rugosa
TCAATAAAGGGGATTTATTTTGTTGTTTTTGTCTACAGCTCAAAAACGCCGACGTTTTTATGGGGCCATTGACTAACATGGAGAGCTGCAAAAAACGCCAGAAAACGCCGGCGTCAAAAAACGTCCGTGTGCATGAGGCCTTATATTCTAATTCTGACTTCTGGTATGGGTAAGTACCGATCTTGCCCTTTTCCAAGTAAGATATATATACTGTATGTAGCCATGTGCTCCCTTGAGGGTGGCTGGTAGTAGTGGTTCACCTTATAGCTGCCCTCAATCACACCATATTTCACACATCCAAAGTCACTGACCAGGGTGGCTCTTGTTTTTGTTGTTTTATTTAGGGGAAATAACTTGGATGGGAATAAGGGATGACTGTGGGATGCCCAAAGAATTATAGTACACAAAGTCAATATACACTCCTGTATATGCATTCTTCACTGCAGGCCGTCCCCTCTGCAGACTGCTACTCCTCACAACTCTCCAGCACTCAACTTCCTGACCGTTTCTCCTACAGTTCTCTCTCCACCACTGAACTTAGTAAATCATCACTTCAGTACTTCTCTCCAGCACTTCACATAGTTTCCAGCTTGAAAGTAAATGTATCAAGCTTCTATGTTCCTTTCTCTTCACCACGGCTAGCACATGGCGAGGCCTACTCTCAGCAGAACCTACGAAACACCCTTACAGGCCAGGGATTATGGGCCCCTGAATGTGTAGCAAAAGTACTTGAGTGTTAGCTGGGCCTTTGACGGACTACAACTCCCAGCCCATCCTCCTCCAGCTCTCATCGACCTGCTCTCTGGCAGTGACTCTCCTTTCCCACAGACTGGCTCCCAAGGCTCCCACAGACTGTCCACTATTCCTCTCCCAGCCCGCTTCAGCACTTTCTCTTGCAGTTCCCAGGGACCGTCACTCACCAAACCGGTGGATCACTTTAAAGTTTCTCACTGTGTAGCACCTCCGCTGTTCTCCTGTTCCCTGTGCGACTTCAGGAATTCCCCACCACTGCTGGCTACACCCGAAACTCCAGGCCCCAAGGTCACTCTCCCCAGACTGGGGTAACCTTCCGGGTAGGGGCCCCCACAGCACCTCTGCTACATCTCTAGATTTCCACCCGACACTTTTCCCCAGATTGGACTGACTCATAGTATTTAAGGAGGCCTACCCCCTGCCAATTCTGCTTGGGGATTGGTCAGGGCTCCCTAGAATACTCCAGGTGGCTCCACCTATTTCCCAGCTCTCTGACCAGAAACCTTCCCCAGGTTTCTAGAAAGAAGTGGGAGGTTCTGGTGACCTCATCTGTCAAGTCCACTCAATCCTCCTTGAGCCTCTCCTCCTGGCTCAGATCAAAACATTTAGGCCTGCTCTTACTCTCAGGCCTGACTAAATTTTACCTCACCTAGCAAACCCTTCTAGAAAAACGCACCTGCAATATGGGGGCGCTACATATATATATTAGCACCGTAGGCTTTGGGACTCCGCTCAGTGGCTGTCATGTAGTCATGATGTTAGTGCAACTGATTCTATAAAAGAGACACAATTATTTAAGTCTCTGAAGGTGTGATGAGAGTTCAGCATGCTGTTGGGTGTAAGTCAGCCATTTCCACATTTTTTTTTAACAGCGATCTTCTTAAAACTTGTTACTCCACTTTGATAAGCAGTGTGGAACACAAAGCACATCTCAGCTTAGCAACTACTTAGCAACAGGGCCGAAAGATTAAGAAGTCAGTCTATATATGTGTGTGGGGGTGATGGCTGGGTAGAGGTTTATTTTTATGCTATGGAAATTAATGTGTATGCAGTAATCTTTATATAATAGCTTAATAAAGCTAAACACCAAGCTGGTAAAAAAAACAATTTAATTTAGAATCTCTAAATGTGTTTTTAAAAAAAGTACCTAAATTTGTCTTATTAGCTTCCTTTAATCTCCTGTACAGCAGACCTTAGAAAGGGATAGATGGCAGCTCTGACGACCCTGCATGGGCTTTGCTAAGAAGAAAACCTTGGAATTGCAACATGGACAGAAGACGTCTGTAGTTGCAAGCTGCAAAGTGCAGGGGCGCTGGTTCCTGCTGTGCTTACCTTGCCCATATAATTCAAAAGCTGTATACATAGTTCAAGAATGAAGAAGAAGTACAGTGGCTTAGTGGCTAGCATTTCCGCATGGCAGTACTAGGGTCATTGGTTCAAATCCCAACCCTGGCACTACCTGCCTGGAGTTTGCATGTTCTCCCTGTTTGGGACACCCTGCCTGGGTTTCTTCCCACACTCCAAAGGCACGCTGGTAGGCTAATTGGCTCCTGTCTAAACTGTCCTTAGTATGTATGAATGTGAGTTAGGGACCTTAGATTGTAAGCTCCTTGAGGGCAGGGACTGATGTGAATGTACAGTATAATTCCTGGTTGAATTCTCTTCAAAAGCTGACACATTGCAAGTGTCCATCTTTGGTTCCTCGCTGCGCAGCTTTGTTCCTCCCGCTAACCTCAATGTCACTACGGTGTTCTGTAGTGATGTAAGTGTCTGCAGGAGAAACCAATGATCACAGTGGGGGACACAGAAGACTGACCCTTCCGGAAGTGTCAGTTTCCGAAGAGACATCAGCTGGTGATTGCTCTTTCTCAAAAGGGTGATCAGGGTTGTGGCCAACGGGAGAAGTGAGTATTTACCTTCTTTACAGGACACTTTTATTTACACATTCAGTTTAGTGGCAGAGACATTTAATAAAAGGGTGCCTGCCCCATGCACTTAAATAAAAGGGCCATCTGTACTGCATTCTCGGTTAAAACCAGCAATATATGTCCCTATGAATAACGGCTTATATAGTCCGAAACAGGTCAGTACTGCATGTATATGTGCTGGTCTTCAGCAGTGTTAATTTTCATTTAGTCTTTTGACTAAAATGTCATTTTAGTTTTAGTCCTATTTTAGGCATCTGCATTGTTTTCGTTTTAGTTGTATTTTAGCCAACTAAAATCTCCAGTACATTTTAGTCGACTAAAAGCTAATGGGTTTAAATTGTAATCCATTTAAGCATTTTTCTAGAACTGCCAGACTCATTATATACACCTGGAGTAAAAACCTAATAACATATTATTATTTATGGTATTAAGGTTTTAACATGCACTACAGACACAGATTTAGCCATTCTGATATATAACTTCTTTATAAATAAAACCAAGTTTCATAAACAAAAATATTGCTTTTTGCATCACAGAAGTGCAACTTTAAAATATAAAAAAAAAACCAAAACTGTAAACTCTATTGGTTGTAATGCCATTATGCATACAGTATTACCTGAATATATTACCAACATTAACCACTTCCCCAGGGTGGATGTTATATGACATTCTAGACTTTGAGCGAAGATATCTGGATGATGCCTTCAGCTACAGGCTTCTACAGATTTTTTTTTCCAATTCAGTGTTGTCAAAGCTTTCCTAGAGGCTGATTACCCCCTTAGGATTGCTTTAACAGGAAGCGGGAGGGGGCACCCCCTCTCCTGCCACCCTCTGGTGCCTCTCTGGGCACTCCTGTGTGATTGGGGAGCCAGAGATATATTCCAGCAGCAGTGTCGGTTTACCATAGAGCTGGACATGGACCAGATAGTCCCCGGCCACCTCTATGACCCTGGGAGGCTGGAATCAACATCATGAACAGACAATGCCAGTTTTTTTTGCTGGAAAGCCTGAGATTGATTTTTTTTTATCTCATGCTTTCCAGCATAGAAGAAAGATGTGGGGTCCTATACACCCTACATCTCTCCATAAAGAGGACCTGTCATGCCTTATTCCTAAGAGATGTTTACATTCCTTGTGGTAGGAATAAAAGTGATCAAAAAATACTAAGTTTTAGAGCGTTGCTCCAGGCATGAAAGCTGAACATGATACATTGGAAGTCGGAAGACCCCCCCCCCCCCATTGTGAGGGATTGGGTTAAAAATATAGGTGACCTGTTGAGAATTTAAAAAACTTATCTACCAACATTGTGGTAATGTGTATAAATTTGGGAGGTTATGGGCACCGTGATTGGATGTTCCGGGGCTTGTACAGGTAGATTTGACCATGGATAGGCTGCTTAGGCTCAATGATGGCTAAGTTGGTTTATCTGTGCAGCAGTGATGGCCCGTCCATTAGGGGCGCACAGGCGCCACCCCCCTATCCATGTGTCCGGCCCCCTAATCTACATGGAGGGCACCGGACGCATGGATTCCAATGGGGTTTTTTTTTTGAAGCACGTGATTAGAGCCAGAGGCTGTAATAGGCTTCAAAAAAGGGTAGGCTCAGGGCACAGATCACTGCGCTTTGAGTCCACCCAGTTTTGTGACAATATTTGCTATTATCACAATGATTCTCCTCTTGGCCAATCAGGAAGCAGGTCCCAAGACCCATTTCCCAAATGGCCTAAAGGAGAAGTGATCCTATTGGCCTAGGAGGAGGAGGGAGAAGACATCACGCAGGGGAAGCCCGATCCACCAGTCACCATGGTGGAGTGCTCTATAGGCTGTCATCTCCCTCCAGCTGGAGCTAAGTACAGAGCTGGGGATGGCAGCACAAGGTAAAAGAGCCAGCGACTGATTGGGGGGGGTGTATGGTGTGCAGTGGCGGGCTGGACCGATGCAGCACCAGCCGCCACGCTATGCAGGGAACAATGATAGCAAACTCAAGAGGGGACAGTTAGATCTCTGTGATGGGTGCATAAAACAAAATATAAATGTTTCTTTGGTTTTCCTTTTTATGCATATTGTCTTTGGTAATGTAATAATGTGGTTAATATTTTTCTGAATTTGATCTCAGTGGCGGGTGTTTTTCCACTGTAATTTACACTGATAAGTAAAGTTGGCAATGTACGCTGCTGCATTTTCAATAAAAATCTTTGTTGGATTAAAAAAAAAAAAAAAAAAAAAATTAAAAAGGGAAAGTGTAATAATAAAACAAATGAAAAAAAATTATTTTTACAGCGCCCCTGTCCCCTCATGCTCACACGCATAAGCGAACGCATAGGTAAGTCGCGCCTGCATAAGTAAACAGTGTTTAAACCACACAAGTGAGTTATCGCTGCGATCATTATCTAGATTATTAGAGCAATAATTCTAGCACTAGACTGTAATTCTAAACTGGTAGCCTGTAAACATTTTTAAACGTTGCCTATGGACTGTAGTTTGGCACCATTCCACGAGTGTGCGCAGTTTTAATACATTACAGGTTTGGTATCTATTAACTCGGCATAACATAGTCTTTTATATTTTACCCAAAAATGTGTTATATATTGTGCTTTGTTGCATTAAAATTCATTAAAGTGTATTTTTTTTTTAAATTGCATTTGAAAAATGGCTGCACAAATACCACGCCACATACAGAATTGCAACAATGGTAATTGTATTTTCTAGAGTCTCTGCTAAAATAATATATATAATGTCTGGGGGTTCTGAGTAATTTCTAGCAAAAAAATGATTATTTTGACATGTAGGAGAGAAATGCAGAGAAATGCCAGAATTGGCCTGGGCTGGAAGTGGTAAAAAAATAAATAAAAAGCCTTTTTCCTATTTTTTTTTTTTCAGCAGCTTAGTAGATGCCCCTACTTATACCTATGTGGTAGTGAAGTGTTAATTTTGATTTCGTTTTAGTCATAGTCTTTTGAGTAAAATGCCATTTTAGCTTTAGTCATATTTTAGTTACCTGAATTGTTTTAGTTGTATATTAGTCAACGAAAAGATTTGCGTCAACTAAATTAACACTGGTTTTCAGGAAGGATCCAAAAAAACCCCAACTTTTATTTAAGGAAGAAAGATAGTGTGTTGACCACAGACAAGAATTGATTATCTGGCGCTACATTGTTCCATTTATTTTATAAAACATAAAAACGTTTTAGTTTACAATACAGAGTAATGGTGCAGTAACACAAACAACAAATCTCGATTCACCTTCTGCAGATCAGACTAAGTAATGATTGATTAATTGCAGAGTGGTCACCGGTAACTGCCATTTCCACTCATAGTCATAGTGGAAGGTTATAATGTACAGGAAACAGTGCCGCTCAAGTGGTGATTTCAGCACGCTGGCTATGAAGTCTGATTCGTTTCTCCTCCATAGTAAGCTCCTCCACATTATAAAATCAATCGTTGGCTACACAGCTGTTATCTCTAACCACAGCTATAGGTCCACCGTGTCAGATGAATAATTTATACCATAACAAAAAACCATAAAAAGCAATCATTGTGTTTTGGGTGAAGTACTTTACACCATTGAGCTCGGACATTTCAAAGCAAACCTAACCAGCAACACTTTCTCACCTAGCATGTAGTGTAGCATAAGCAGAAACCCTGATCAAAACTTTTTGACAATGGGAGTTCCACTTTAAATCAAAGTTAGCACAGTATAAGCTCAGCTCCAGCATATTAGCAATCTTCCTCTCACCCCCTCTAACTAACTTGGTATGAGAAAAAAAAAAAACTACTTAAATGCCCATTTTATTTACCTGAAGCCACAGTCACATACTGATCTTTCTCCCTAATTCTGTTCACTTCCTGGGCTTCTTTCTTTGAGTGTCCACATTATTGCCCGAACAACGTGGACATCTTTTGGTGATGGCAACACTTTCCGCAATTGGGTCCTCTCTTGTAGGCTCCAGAGGCAGCAGAATTCATGTGGGTAGAGAGGGGACCAGTGCCCAGGAGGATAACAATTGGGGAACAAATCCTAGTGCCCATGGAAGGAAATTGGTCCATTACACTGGAGAAAGGCTTATTAAGAAGAGTATGAAATGAATAACATAAATGATACACAATGCACTGTTTAACTTGCATTTTTGCCTGGAGTTAGGCTTTGGGCACTTCTCCCTGGGCCTGCAATAGCCCTTGTTCTCATGTTATTAGTGTGTTGTGTTTTGTCTCCCCCCTCCTCATTTTTTTGCTTCTGTTTAAGGTCTTACCTGTATAAAATGCCTTGTGGTCACATGGCATGGGTGGCAGTCTCAAGGGTGGATCATTTTTTAGAGGGATATTTAAAGTTGCGTTGTCCCCTTGGCAATCAGATTACACTTACAAAATTTTAAGGCACCTCATCCCAAAGAAGTATATACTAATGGGTAGAGCAGCATTCCCAGGGGGGATTATGCAGTGCAAGAGAGTAAAATCAAAACTACAAACTCATTCCATTTAATATAAAAAACAATGAAACTTTATTGTAATACAGCATCAATTAAAAGAGGAAGGTACTGAAAATCACCACTTGGGTAATTCCTACCTCAAATGTTGGGATCATCAGCCTTTTATTATTGTATTGTATTCGTACAGTACCTTCCTCTTTTAATTGATGCTGTATTACAATAAAGTTTCATTGTTTTTTATATTAAATGGAATGAGTGTGTATTTTTGATTTTACTCTCTTGCACTGCATAATCACCTCTGGGAACGCTGCTCTACCCATTAGTATATTTTTTTAGAGGGAGGTAGAGCAATGCTATTGCCTCGCAAATGTCTGTTTTTTTTCATGAAGATTTTGCATTTTAATACTGAGCTGCGACCAAAAGCCAGGTGTTTGGTTTACAGTTGCCGTGAAGGTCCCAGTCCCTGAGCACAGCATATCTTCAGTTTTTTTTTCCCCAGAGTTTGGCGTAGTACACCAGCCTAACCCTTTCACTTTTCACCAGTCACCTCTTTCATTAATTGAGCAGAGTAATTCTCACATCCACCCACTGCAGACTCCTCTCAGTTATAAAAAAAAACTGATTTGAAAAATTAAGTTTCTCCCAGCTCTTTATTAGACTCAATCTGCTATATAAGTTGTGATGTGGCCGGTGATATAGAAAATAAAAGAAGGAGGTGCTCTCTGGATTTAAAGTGTGTAGCCGGGTGTCTCTAGCCGCATTTTTTGCCCAATCAGCTGGAGGAGGAGGGCACCCTGGGAGATGTAGTTGGCAAAGGCAAGGATCGCTGTGCTTTGCAAGCGACAAGATCTACAGGCCCCAATTGGCCATGGGACAGAGTAGGAGAAAATGTTGGGCTTTTATCATTCTGCCCAAGAAAGTTGGGGGGGCGTTTGGGAGCCAAAACAGGGAGAGAAAAGACCCCTTCTGCCAGGTGCATCTTCAGCTGTATCCTGGGATGGGTGAGAGGGTTATCGGTTCAAGATTGTTACTGATTGCAGAAACTGTGTTACTGACTGCAGGACGTGAACTACACTCTGAAGCCTTACATCACCCCAGCCTGACCCTGCAGGCATCCAAACTAGTTAAAAACCATGATTGTTCCAAACTATCTCTGTTGAGCTGCATCTATTCTTCAATTATTAAAAAGGCAACCTCACAGCTACAACTTACATCCTCTGCATATACTTCCTTTTTTTATCCGGAAATATGTTTATTAAAGGAATAACAAAGCAATACAAGTTGCCAGCTTTACATGCAACTGTAGTTGTACCATATTAGCCAATAGCCATCAACATCTCATCAGCATATCACCAGAAGACATGTCCAACATTCATAATATATCACAAACTTATACATGTGTACAGTCAGCTCTTCACCCCATGTTGATCCCAAGCAATCTATCCATGACCATATCTACCGAAGCAAGCCAGGGCACATCCAGCCACGGTGCCCAGATTCTTTCATATTTGTTTTTCCATTCTCGGTGTCACCCCAATGTTTCTAAGCCATTCCTGCAATGTAGGGGGCTATTCAGATTTCCAGTGGATCATGATTAGTTTCCTAGCCTGAAATAGTACCCTATGAACAGCCTCCCTGACTTGTGGTTTCCAGTTATATTCCTCCAGAGTGCCCAGCAGACAGGTCCTTGGTTCCAAGGGAAGAGTTATCTTAAATATAATATTAATTTTGTCAACTACACTTTTCCAATATGTGTGGAGTTTTGGGCATCTCCACTACATATGAATGAGATCCCCATGATCCCTCTTACATCTCGTACAGGTGGGTTCCATTTGTAGTTGCATCTGATGGAGCCTATGGGGAGTATAATATACTCTGTAAAATATATACATTTGAGTAAGATGTTGTGTTACATTTAAAGAACATATACCAACTGCCTGAAACACCTCTTCCCACTGATCCCCGTCCATCTGGCCAACATCCTGTTCCCACCTTTCTTTCATTTTCATAGGGTGTTGCTTCAGGTAAGTTTTTAGGAGTGTAGCATAGCACTGTGAAATAAGGTCCTTAGAGGAATCCGCTCCTCTAATGAGGTCAAAAACTGGAGTCGTGGATAGGTGCCATTCTGAAGACCTACTTTGTGCTCTAACGGCATGTTTTTATTGAAGTTATAGAAAATACATTGAAGGTATGACCACTGGGGTGTTATGGGGGAAGTAAAGAAGCTGTGACATGAGGATCATCTTAATCAGGTTGACCTTACCAGCCACCGATAGAGTGCATTCTATGTTCTTATCCTCTCTCTAAAGCGATGGATAAGTGGGGCAAGGTATAAGGAGTTAAAGTCACGAGAGTCTGATGTCACTTCGATTCCTAGATTCTTAAATGAAGTAGTAATTCGGTATTGAACCAACCATTGTAACTGACTGAGCGGGTTTCCCGTCTAGCAACAAGAGGGCAGATTTGGACCAATTGAAAAGGACATCGGGGAATCTGCCAAATTCTTTAATGGTACCCATTGCAGCCCTTCGGTCGGTATCTCCTAGGAGAAGCATGGTGTCGTCCGCATAGAGCATCACCTTCTCATGGGTGCTGCCATAAAGGAACCCTTTATTGGACCTGATTTTAATCGCTAGGGGTTCAATAGCCAATGCGAACAGGAGGGGGGACAGGAGACACCCCGGCCTCGTTCCCCTCCTTAGCGTGAAGGCATGGGCCCAAACCCAAATTTCCTCAGTACCTCCCAAAGATATATCCAGTCTATACTGTCAAATGCCTCAGCGGTGTCTAAGGACAACAGTGCCCTGTTCCCTACATTGTCTGCTGGAGATTGTAGATTAAGAAAAAGTCTTCTTAGGTTAATTTCTGTTGAGTTGTTTGGCATAAAGCCCGCCTGGTCAGAATGCACCAACGATGTAATGACCTTGTTAAATCTTATTGCCAGCACCTTTGCCAGGAACTTCAGGTCACCTTGCAAAAGCGATATCGGTCTGTATGAGCCAGGATCAACCGGATCTTTGCCCGATTTGAGCAGGAGAATTATATTCGCCGTTCACATCTAGGGGGACAAATTACCCTCACTGGGACGTATTGAATACCTTCAGCAAATGCGGCAGCAATATCTCTGAGAATTGTTTGTATATTTCCATGGGAATCCCATCCTTCCCTGGTGCTTTACAGTTAGGGAAGGAACTCACTGCCTCCCGAATTTCTGCTAAGTTAAGCGGTGCGTCTAGCTCCTTTCTTTGAGCTGCATTCAGCATTGGAAAGGGAACATCCTGTAAGTAAGTTTTCCTTTGTGTAGGAGGTACCCGAAAGATATAACGCCTCGTAGAAACTCGCCAGTTCCTGCATTATTAGCTCTGGGGAATGCACCAAGTGGCCCGCGTTGTCTCTGATTGCTCCTATAGTTAGGGAATATTGCTGAGCCTTAGATATCCTCGCAAACATAGGCACGTTTTTTTCCCTCATATACTTCCTTAAGAATGGTTATAAAGTGCACCAGTTCCTCTTAAAGGGCCCCAACGATAGCCAGCAGAAGAAACATTTAAAGACTGACCCTGTGTTATAATGGACCGATTGGCTTGGTATCATCAATGTTTGGTTATTACCCTTCTGTAAAGCAATTATAGAATTTAACAGACTGCCCTAGGCTGGGCACAACCACTGCCAGCGCACATTGACACACAAGTCCCTCACATTTGTTACATGCCATTTCTGCTGATCATTACTGCACTATAGGTGGCATTGTCACATTTTATGCTGATCTGGATAGCATGTGTTATCTCATACTTAGAATGACTTCCCTGTGCTAATCATGTTTGCATATCTATTTCAATACCTATTGTTCCTTTTACCCAGATTCACTTTAATCCTGTATCCCTATTACTTATAATACAGCCAGTTTTATTTTTCTTTATAAACACTGAGTGTAAGTGTATTCTTGAGGCTGTGTTGTTGCTGAGCACCTAACACTGATATTGGTGGTTCCTTGCAATATTAATGGTCTGAATATTTCAGGGCGTGTCAGAAGGGCTAATGTCTTTGAGGAGGTTGAGGCCAGGAACAGGGGAATACATCTGAATAAGCTGTTGCTTTGGGAGTGACGCTACAGGTGCTTCTAAAACCAGGAAAGTTTTTTTATCCCAATGCATTTTCTGCATTAAGGTAAAAAATGTTCCAGTAGCACTATCGGTCCCTCACTTGATCCAGTGCTGGAACACGCTGTATTGGTGCTTTCCTCTCTCCTTTGCATTTACAGAACAGAGAGGCAGCAGCAAGCGCCATTGGCTCCTGCTTCTGTCAGTCAAATCCTGTGAGGAGGGGGTGGGGCCAAGGCATGCTGTGTACAGCTTGCTAAGGGGTCATATGCAGAAGAGGAGGAACAGACAGCCCCAGGGTGGGACCCCAGAAGAGGAGGAATGGGGCTGTTCTGGGCAATTCCATTGCACAGAGCAGGTAAGTATAACATGTGTGTTATTTTTATATATAAAAAAATGCGTTTACAACCTCTTTAAAGCCTAACTCCAACTTTATGCTGGCCCAAACTATTTATTTGCTTCACCAACAGATGCACCTGCTGTGAGTGCTGTATAAACTGGATGTAGCATCAGTATACAGCGCTATGTTCCGGCAGCAGTATGGGGTCTTACTGCCCCATTCCCAGAATAAAATCAGGAAGTCAGGCTGGGTGCTGCTCAGGCATTCATAGGAAGCTTTGTATTTAATCTATGAAGGTAAGGCTTTCTCTGATTGGCTGAGGTGGAGAAAATGATGTCATCTGCCCACGCTTCTTCATATTAGCCAATCAGAGGAAGCCCTGTATGCATTGATGATATATAATGCTTTCCATGAATGATTGAGCAGCAGCAAGGACACTGTATTTTGACATCACCGGCCGCTGTCAGAATACACAGATCAGTGGGAGCCACCGATCGAGAAAACATTTCCAACATATCCCTTTAACAGAAGTCAATCAAATGGCTGACTTCTTTTAAGCACGGATGGCCAAACACTTATCAAAATTCGGTCAGTCACTGCTGAATTGACTGCATTTCAATCAGTGTATGGCCAACTTTTTTTTTTTAAATCAAGAAAGTTTTATTGACGAACCATAGCACAAAACAAAAATGCAATACAGAAAAAGAACAGTAATGCCAAGACAGCCTCACACGTACAGCAAGCATGTATGGCCAACTTAATTTGCATAGTAGCTGCTTCTGTGAACAGTTACAAGCAAATAGAGGCATTGCCAGCCATTGATTTGTACAGGATACAAACCTGGCCAAGAAAACGAACAGCAGGGAGCTAAGGTCAGTATCAAATAGAAAACACTTTATTAAAATAAGCAGCACACTTACATTGAAGTTAGCATGAAACAGCATGGATAGGGAACACCTGAGGCCAAGCAGCTGTGATCAGAGGCTGTAGGCATAATGCAATGTAAGTGTTCTGCTTATTTTAAAAAAGTTATTTTTTAATTTGATTCTGACCTCAGCGCCCTGCTGTTGGTTTTCTTCTACATTGAAGTGATCCTACCCAGATCTTCTGCAGGAGCTGCAGAGGTTCCAGTCTCGGTCCCTTCACCTGTTCAGCCATCCTTCCATCCCTATACCTTGTTGATAGTCTACAGATAGAGATGAGAGTTCCAATGGACCAAGGGATGTTGCACTTCTCCTAGGAGTGTTGTATGTACTGTGCACTTGTACACTCTCTTGATTTACAGGCCTGGCCACACCACTGCTGGCAACTGCTGTTTGCACACAACGTGTTCATGGGGCTAGTTTCTCAGCCAGCAAAAATCATTGAGTCAGCCATCCTGGCACACAGGGACTGCGCTGGTGATGTAAGCTGAGCTGCGCATGCACAGCACACTGTATATTCAATAGAAGGCCGTGGGCAGGCGGGTGGATGTATTTTTATATTGCATGTCTCTTCTGCAATAAAATCTGCTCACAGTTTGTAACAGCGGAACTTTAGTTCTGCTTTAAAGTGACTTAACTAAAAGTATTAGCTCACTGACGGCTTTCGGTTGTTGTCTGTAATTGTAATTAAAAAGTTAAGTGTATAGGTCATATTATCCTGCGGTTCTATTCGAACATCTAAAAAAAAAAAAAATCTGAATTTACAAGACTCCAAAATCCAGAGTATTCATCTACATAACTGGAAAGTCTAATAATGCTGGGTCAATTATTTTGTTTGGCCGGGAACTGCAAAGTTTGGTGCCAGAAAACCGCAAGGTGCATCTCTGCAAGGTCTTTTCATATGGAAACAATGCAGCAGGAGGCAAACAAGACACAGAATGTCCAGGCCAGAATACGTGAATTAATAATCCTGATATCTCTACCGCAAGACTCCTGCCAATTAAGATTACAGAAACACAATGTTGCAGTTTTCTTTAAACCATCAATATTTGGTAAATTTTTTACATTGTACCTAGCATCAGATATACACAATATTGTCAAAAGTATTGCGACATCTGCCTTTACACGCACATGAACTTTAATGGCATCCCAGTCTTAGTCCGTAGGGTTCCATATTGACTTGGCCCACCCTTTGCAGCTATAACAGCTTCAACTCTTCTGGGAAGGCTGTCTACAAGGTTTAGGAGTGTGTCTATGGGAATGTTTGACCATTCTTCCAGAAGCGCATTTGTGAGGTCAGGCACTGATGTTGGACGCGAATGCCTGGTTTGCCGTCTCCGCTGTAATTCATCCTAAAAGTGTTCTAGCAGGTTGAGGTCAGGACTCTATGCAGGCCAGTCAAATTCCTCCTCCCCAAACTCGCTCATCCATGTCTTTATGAACCTTGCTTTGTGAACTGGTGCACAGTCATGTTGGAACAGGAAGGGGCCATCCCCAAACTGTTCCCACAAAGTTGGGAGCATGCAATTGTCCAAAATGTCTTGTTATGCTGACGCCCTAAGAGTTCCCTTCACCGGAACTAAGGGGCCAAGTCGAACCCCTGAAAAACAACCCCACACCATAATCTCCCCTCCACCAAATGATTTGGACCAGTGCACAAAGAAAGGTCCATAAAGACATGGATGAGTGAATTTAGGGTGGAGGAGCTTGACTGGCCTGCACCGAGTCCTGACCTCAACCCGATAGAACATCTTTGGGATGAATTAGCGCGGAGATTGTGATCCACGCCTTCTCGTCTAACATCAGTGCCTGACCTCACAAATGTGCTTCTGGAAGAATGGCCAAACATTCCCATAGACACACTCCTAAACCTTGTGGACAGCCGCCCCAGAAGAGTTGAAGCTATTATAGCTGCAAAGGGTGGGCCAACTCAACATTATACCCTACAGCAGTGGTTCTCAACCCCGGTCCTCAGGACCCACCAACAGGCCAGATTTTAAGTATTACCTTGGGGATGTGCAGACTAGAATACTGCAATCATTGAGCAGCAAATGATATCACCTTTGATGTATTTCAGTTATCCTGCAAACCTGGCCTGTTAGTGGGTTCCGAGGACAGGAGTTGAGAACCACTGCCCTACAGACTAAGACTGGGATGCCATTGAAGTTCATGTGCGTATAAAGGCAGGTGTCCCAATACTTTTGACAATATAGTGTATCTTTCCATGTTAAGTAGAGAAAGCTAAGTAATGTCTAAGTGTAACCTTTATTACCTCTGACAGAGATCACGGTACTTCCCCTGACAATGCCTTCAATTGATTTTCCTCTCCATGATGACAGAGTCATCCTCGTTTCGGCATTATCCAGGGTCAGCAGCATCTACTTACTGCACTGAGATGCCGCCTCAGAAATGACACAAACATGGAAATCTTATTGTCTGTGCAATTCTTGATCGTGTTCACCAATGTCTGTCAACTTATGATGTGCTGCAAAGACGTTACAATTACAAAGTTCAATTTGAGCACTGCGGGAGAGGAGACAAAGTAATTGCTTTCTTCTGCCTGTAGCACACTGATGACATCATCTCAGCCGAGGCAAAGTCGCTGATTGGAGATCAAGGACTGCTTTCTAATGATGAATGGTAGGGGATTTCTGAAAAGTATATGGTTCCTCTTTTTGTGTTGATGTATGAGCCAGCAGGAGGAACCACAGCATGTAGCAGGGGAGCAGGTATATGATAAACCTGGAAGTGTTAGATACCTGCAGTGACCTTGGATCAGCAACACAGGGGGATATTAACATACCAGCTGCTGGAAAGGTATATATTATTTATTTTTTTTACAGGCTTTCTTTTTTTACTTTAACCCTGTAGTGACAGTGTCACTTTGAAGGGTCATTCCAGCAGAATGTTATCACAAGTGATGTCTGCTGAGCTGAATAACCTATTTGTTACTTCCCTCTTTTGAGGTCTACAGCAGAGAAAATGCCCCATGATGGACCAGTGAGTGGCCTTGCCCACCTTGAGGTGCTGCCAATCCCAAGTATAAGACAAATAGATACAGCATGGAGAGTGAAAAAACTTCAGAATTTCTGTGCAAATATGGCAACTGCAATAAAGAGATGCCAATAAAGAAATCTATGTGCCATTAAACATTCCAGCACCTATCAAAAACTCAATATATTCAAATTGTGTGGAGTGACCCTTTAAACCTCATGTAAGCCAGGCCTCTTTTGTTGGCTGCCTCCAAGCTCCAGTCTTCATTACTTATCCCCAATTGTGGAGGACTTTTCACTTACCACTTCTCTGAAATCCATTATGAGGCTCCGGGGACGTGCCTGCAGTAATTACTCTGTGTTACAGTATGTATTAGTCTCAAACAAAGAATCAATGGGCACGTAAGGATATAAAGGCCCAGAACTGCTACAGAGGCAGAAAAGTAAATTACAAGCCGAACTTATCTTTTAAATGGCTTGCTTAAAATCAACATCCAACCTAAATGTTTTTACAGTTACTCTAATGTGTTATATTATATTGAAAGACACTTCGTACTTGGAGCCCATTCACACCACTGCAGTGTGGTAACATGCCTGGTGCAATGTGGTGCCATTTTGAATGACATCCCAGCGCACCCTCTCAGCACAGGCTGCCAAAAATGCCACATTCACAATTTTTGGTACCATGTGGTGCAATTTTCAGCACATTTAATGCAAAGAATGATGATGCGCATTCATTTAACACAGTGCAGAAGCCCAGGCTGGGGTGTAGGGGTCCCAAGTGATATAAAGTGAATCGAGCAGAGTCCCCCAGCAGCAGAGTATTGCAGGAGCAGGGATGAGCAAACCGAGTCAAGTTCAGTTCACTGGAGGGTCAGCAAACCCAGCAGGACATCCATAAACCCCCAAATTAGCGGCAAACCCAATTGAAGTCTACAGGCGAATCCTTTTTTGGTCTTTTTAAGGATAATTTACAAACTGTTGGTAAAATAAGGTCATTAGTAGCTGGGCACTGCTGTGAAGACATGTACCAATTGAATGTTTTATTTTTTAAATATTGTTTAGAAGATAATCTTTTGAAGTGACCTAAAGGGCAACATTGAGAAGACACAAAATATTTAAATAATATGTCTGGGGGGGGCCTTAAAGCTGCACGTAATGTTGCAGAACAGTGCAATTTAACAGTAGAAGTAACATTTGCAAAACAAAAATGAAAAAAAAAAAGTGTGGGGTCCATCCTAAAATCTATACCAGACCTTTAGCCCGACATGCAGTCTATATGGCCAGGAAAGGGAGGGCAGCAAGCATACAGACCTCCCTCCTTTCCTCTTGAATCATACCAGGCCATCTGCTTTCAGCATTGGAAGCCCCCCTTGCATAGTCACCTTGTGCCCATGTTGAGGTGGCACGGGCCTCATCCCCACATCTGGTCCCTGAAAGGATGTGGATTGCAGGGGGAAAGGACCTATGAAAATCTGGAAAACCCCTTTATAATAAGTGGGTCCCCAGATAGTCACCTTTCCCTTAGGAAAATAGAGAGTACAATAGTAAACCTTAATACTCATTCCTAAAAAAAGTTACAATGAAATAAAAACACAAACACATGCTCCTAATCTCAGCTTGTTACCTGTATAAAAGACACCTGTCCACAGAAGCAATCAATTAGATTCCAATCTCTCCACCATGGCCAAGATGAAAGAGCTGTCCAAGGATGTCAGAGACAAGATTGTAGACCTACACAAGGCTGGAATGGGCTACAAGACCATCACCAAGCAGCTTGGTGAGAGGATGAACACAGTTGGTGCAATTATTCGCAAATTGAAGAAACACAATAACTGTCAATCTCCTTCGGTCTGACACCAAGAACTCCATTCCCACGTATAGAGTATTTCAGGAGGTTGGAGTAAGAGGAAGGAGCAGAGTCCTCCAGCAGTATAGATTAACTCAGCAGAGGAGAGAAGGAGAAGGGAGCAGAGTCCTGCAGCAGCATAGAAGAACTCAAGTGAGGAGAATAAGAGGAAGGAGCAGAGTCCTCCAGCAGCAGAGATTATCTTAGGTGAGGAGAGTAAGAGGAAGAAGTAGAGTCCTCTAGCAGCAGAGAGTATCTAAGGAGAGGAGAGTAAGAGGAAGGAGCAGAGTCCTCCAGCAGCAGAGATTATCTTAGGTTAGGAGATTAAGAGGAAGAAGTAGAGTCATCTAGCAGCAGAGATTATTTTAGGTGAGGAGAGGAAGAGGAAGAAGTAGAGTCCCCTAGCAGCAGAGAGTATCCAAGGAGAGTAGAGTAAGAGGAAGGAGCAGTGTCATCTTGCAGCATAGGGTATCTCAGGAGGGAAGAGTAAATGGAAGGAGCAGAGTCCTCCAGCAGCATAGAGTATCTCAGGAGGGAAGACTAAATGAAAGGAGCAGAGTCCTCCAGCAGCATAGAGTATCTTAGGAGGGAAGAGGAAGAAGCATAGCCATCCAGCAGCATGCAGTAACTCTGGAGAGGAAAAAGCAGAGTCCTCCAGCAGCATAGAATAACTCAGGTGAGGAGAGTAAGAGGGAGGAGCAGAGTCCTCCAGCAGCAGAGAGTATCTTAGGAGAGGAGAGAGAGAGAAAGGAGCAGAGTCCTCCAGCAGCATAGAGTAACTCGGGACAGAAGAGTAAGAGGAAGGAGCAGAGTCATCCAGCAGCATAGAGTATCTCAGAAGAGAGGAAGAAGCATAGTCCTCCAGTAGCATAGAGTATCTCAGGAGAGGAGAGCAAGAAGGAGCAGAGTCCTCCAGCACCATCGTTTTTTCAGGAAAGGAAAGTTAGAGAAAGAAAGTCAGTCCTCAAACAGTGCAGAGTATTTTAGGAGAGGCGCATAGGATAGTAGAAGAAGCAGCAGTTCAGAATATTTTAGGAGAGAAGAGTTAGAGGGGGGAAGATTTCCCCAGCAGCACAGAGTATTTAAGGATAGGAATTTGAACAGGCAAAGGTGCAGAGCCCTCCAATACCACATACTTGTTCAGTGTAGCAGATTTGGCTAATGTTGCAGCAGAGTCTCGGCTGCCCAGGACTTCCCTCCTCATTGGCTCCAGCTGCTGTCAATCAAAGTCACTCAGCAAATAAGGAGAGAAAGGGGGGGGGGCTGTCGCTCAGTGTCTAAATAGACACTCTGAGCTGTGGCTTGGCTTGGGTGCCCCCATATCAAGCTTCTTGCTGTGGGGGCACTCAACAGGAGGGAGGGGCCAGGATCACAGAAGAGTGACCTGAGAAGAGGAGGATGGGGGCTGCTGTGTGCACAACTGCTACACAGGGCAGGTAAGTATAACATGGTTGTTATTTTTAAATGAAAAAAAAAAACAAGACTTTAGTTTCACTTTAATCTAATGATCTACTTCTGTTGAACAGGGATGGCCATACATAGATCAAAATGTGGGCAGTCCCTGCTGAACTGGCCAAATTTCATTCCACCATAGATCCACCAGCAGCACAAGGTTTTTTTTAGGAGAGGAGGGTTAGTAGAGCGAAAAGAGTCATCCAGCAGTATGGAGTATTTCCGAAGAGGAGAGTTTATGGGGGTAGAAGAGTCCAAAAGGCTTTCAGGAGAGAAGAGTATATAGAATGAGAAGAGTCATCCAGCAGTATGGAGTGTTTTAGTGGAGGAGGCAGAGTCCTCAAATTAATAGGGTTATGGTTATATAACAAATTGATGCATAAAAAGTGGCTTTTTCTTATTAATTTTTGCAGCTCTAGAACTATGTGACATATTTGTTTTTGTTTTTTATTTATTTTTTCTCTTCTATGGCATTAATTCCTTGTATTTTAATGGAGCGATTCATATTGTGTTGTCTCTGTATGAAAATTATCCCAGCTAGATACATTTTCTCTTCAACCTCTTATGTTGGGAGTCGGAACGCTTTGCCGCCACAAGCCAAATGTGATTTCATTAACTGTGACATCCACTGCAAACTAGTTTAAGGCGCCTGGCCCTTAAAGGAAGATGAATCAGGAATGATTTTTTGGCCATTGTAGTGGACAGTTCTGAAAGCTTCAGACTAATAAAGGTTGAAAAAAATTAAGGAAATGCAGGTAACAACTAAAAAGCATTATTTTCATCAATTCAACCCAGGAATGTTCACAGTTTTCCATAATCTTAGCTTTACATACTCATTGTAAGGGCTTTTTCAGACAGGCTGTAATACTGACAGGCCTCTGAAAAGTGATCTGTAGTAGATTGCTTTTTAGAGGGCAGTATAGTTGTGGCAGCTGGCAGATGTTCAGGATGCACTACTACTGCAGCCTCCTGGCATCTTATTATTGATTTGTTTTTTTCAATTTTCTAATGGTGGGGCAATGCCGCATCTGCAAGTCAAGTATTTGTCTTGCTGCTGTGGTTCGGCTCCATTGATCTCAAAAGGCAAGTTTGACAAGTGGTGCCACTTGTCAAATTCTGCAGCCCAAGTTAAAATTGCTGCAGCTGTGAAGCAAAACATCACAACTGTGGCTTGTGTACAGCCCTGTCAGGCTGTAATGTTAGAATTCCAGTGGGCGCCAGCAAGGGGGGAATAACCACATTTCAGCTGCCTGTTTTCACTGCCCTTTAGCCACCACTGTTAAAGAGCCCTAAGACATTTCCAAATGCTTATTGTAGAATTGCAGCTTTTTGTAACTTGAGTCTATGCTGTTCAATTTCCTTCACTCGGAGGACAACGGGTCTTCAGCGGTAAGGTCTCTCTCTACATCTTAGTTCACAGGTCTGCAAGACCACAACAACTATTAAAACAAGGTCCAACTCTGTCTAGGGTGGTGGGATCTCACCACTATCAGTTAGAGAGAGACAGTCTGAAAGCAAAAGACACTAAGTCCGGGTTCACACTGCCCATGACTTTTGCGTGATGTTGAAGTCCAACCCTGGCACGATTTGCAATGTCTTTAACAGAAGTCAATGCAAGTCATACCAAAGTTGGACTGGGCCTAAAAGTCTACGAGTCATGTAGTGCATCTGACATTAATTAGTCTATATCATTCTTTTCACCCAAGATTAACATAACTTTCACTGAAGATGCATTCATCTTCTCCCAAGATTAAATTGTAAAAATGGTTGAAAGTTGTGCAAATCTTGAGTTAATACTTTGATAAATAGGCCCCCGAAGTGTTTATTTGTACAATGTGGATTTTAAATAAACAGTAAAAGATATCAAACAGTTAAAACATGTTATACAAAACACTATAAAAATCATTTTAAAGACATTCTAAGCTTCTTTGGTCAATAGAGATGAGTGAATTGATTTGCAAATGTGGTGACCTGATTATATCGTGTTTTTTTTCTCTATCTAATAAGATTTTGTAATGGAGAAAATAGAAAATTAGTCAGTACAGAAGATAGTATTATTCGTATAGACAGGGCTTTACAAATCTGCTTTAAATTTAGGAGCCAACTAAATAGACTAGAATAGATTCAAATAGATTGTTATAATACGTTTTCTTTATTCTAGGCCATTTTTCCAGATCTGAACTGATGAACATCCATTTACTCTCCGTTATTGTCAACAGACGGCTGATGAACGTAATGGACAGGTCATATAAGTGACGTCTGTGTCTGTTCAAATACGTTAGGGGATTCACCTCAACGGAGATGCATGGGGTGAATCCCCTGCTCAGTATTACTAGCAGACTAACATCATTAAACTAAATTAACCCCAATTTCCATGTGTTAAAAATAGGAGGTAAATTGGTGAAATTGGAAAAATACCCCCCACGGCAGCACATTCCACTTATAATAACTACAATAGAATAAGAACCAACAGGACTTTGAAGGCATCAAATGAACACAAATTAAGTTAAAAGCATGGACTTATTAATACATCTCTAAAATTACCATAAAAAGATATGGTCACATGATAATGATTACAAAGCATAATTCAAAAGTGACTTTTCATTTACACGATTTCTGAAATCTACACAACATGTTTCGCCATCCTAGGCTTCTTCAGGAGATATACATAGCTGCACGCAGAGCTACACTGTACAAACAAATGGATGATCAAAATACACATCATCAAATTAGTACACATACACATTGATATTGGAACCATGCTATGCTCTTACCAATTACCAACCATGCTCCTCCTACCAAAGTAGGGAACTGTCCCCCATCCATTGCCACATCTTGTGTGCAATCACAAGCAGTCCCAAGCATTGTCTAGTATAATGCAGGAGGGGCAGAAAAGACCCAGTTGCCATAGTTATGCATTTCTGTTTGTACAGTGTGCTCTGCAGCTAGGTATATCTTCTGAAGAAGCATAGGATGGCGAAACATGTTGAGAATAGCTTTCAGAAATTTTGTTAATGATTATGCTCTGTAATCATTATCATGTACACATATCTATTTTATTGTAATTTTAGAGATGTATTAATAAAGCAATGCTTTTAACTTCATTTGGGTTCATTTGGCACCTTGAAAGTCCCTTTGGATCTTACCCAATTGCATTAACAATACTTTATTAAAGATTACAGACCATTTGAAGACCTGCATCGATTTTGTCACTGTAATTCTGCAGCTTATGTTGGGCCTCTCATTCTAGGCAGTGCTTCTCTATCTTGCCTTCTCCTATTACTTAGACTACAGAGCTTTGCCAGCTACTTTATTGGTATTTATTTCTCTATACATTATACTTAACCACTTCTAGTCCAGGCCAATTCTGACATTCCTCTCCTAAATGTAAAAATCTGCATTTTTTTGCTAGAAAAATTGGATTTTTGACTTACCGCAAAATCCATTTCTCTTGGGTCATTGACAGACACAGAGCTTCCATTATTCAGACCAATAGGGTTATACCGCCCCCTACAGGAGTAGGACGCTAGGCAGAAAAAAGACTTGGCTACGCCTATGGGCAGTCCTAGGTGGTATACACCCCCCTCTTTGCTATAAGCCTTCAGTTTAGTAGCAAGCAGTGAACTCTGAGAAATTGATTTTACGGTAAGTCAAAAATCCCATTTTCTCTTTAGTTCATTGACAGACACAAAGCTTTCTATATTCAGAGCCATAGGGACGTCCCAAAGCAATGCCAAACATGAGGGGTGGGATAGCCAACAAAAACAACAGGCCAACCAGATAACAGGAGCTCAACAAGAATAACTGTAACCCACCTGAACAAGAGAAAAACCCTCAAGAGGGATACACCCCCTAAACAGCAGCCTGCAATCCCTTGCGGCCAAATGAAGCATCCACAGATGCTAGCACATCCACTTTGTAAAATTTTGTGAAAATGTGCACCGACAACCAAGTGGCCGCATTGCGTCACTGACGCTTTATAATGGAAGGCCCAGGAGGCACTAAGCGCCCGAGTAGAGTGCGCCTTAACCAGGGAGGGAGGAACCCGAACCCTGACATGGTTGCAGAGGAAGCGGACAGTCCCTTCTTCGGCCCGTCCATGATCACAAACAGGGAGTCTGACCTCCGAAAAGACTCAGTGGCAGTCAACATGTTATACAAAACACTATAAAATCATTTTAAACACCTTCTAAGCTTCTTTGGTCAATAGAGATGAGTGAATTGATTTGCAAATGTGGTGACCTGATTATATCGTGTTTTTTTTCTCTATCTAATAAGATTTTGTTATGGAGAAAATAGAAAATTAGTCAGTACAGAAGATAGTATTATTCGTATAGACAGGGCTTTACAAATCTGCTTTAAATTTAGGAGCCAACTAAATAGACTAGAATAGATTCAAATAGATTGTTATAATAAGTTTTCTTTATTCTAGGCCATTTTTCCAGATCTGAACTGATGAACATCCATTTACTCTCCGTTATTGTCAACAGGCGGCTGATGAACGTAATGGACAGGTCATATAAGTGACGTCTGTGTCTGTTCAAATACGTTAGGGGATTCACCTCAACGGAGATGCATGGGGTGAATCCCCTGCTCAGTATTACTAGCAGACTAACATCATTAAACTAAATTAACCCCAATTTCCATGTGTTAAAAATAGGAGGTAAATTGGTGAAATTGGAAAAATACCCCCCACGGCAGCACATTCCACTTATAATAACTACAATAGAATAAGAACCAACAGGACTTTGAAGGTATCAAATGAACACAAATTAAGATAAAAGCATGGACTTATTAATACATCTCTAAAATTACCATAAAAAAGATATGGTCACATGATGATTACAAAGCATAATTCAAAAGTGACTTTTCATTTACATGATTTCTGAAACCTTCACAAGCAGAGGCACTAAGCGCCCGAGTAGAGTGCCTATATTATTTACACAAGATGTGAATTGCGGCCACTCTGGACAAAGGGCGGAACTTTTCAAATTAAAAAGCGGGTGATTGGCTGCTACGCAGTGGGCGGTCCCAGCAATCAATCAACCACTTTAATGTAAAAAAAAAGTCCCACCTGTTGTCCAGGGCTGCCATGCTTTCCGTCTCCTGTGAAAGTGTGAATAAGGTAGGAGTGCTCTGTGTGGGGCG
>BLSH010116461.1:689900-712218 GCA_018402905.1 Glandirana rugosa
AGTGTCTGAGGGGGTGGAGTGTCTGGGGGGGTAATGTCTGACTGGGTAGTCTGGGGGGTAGGGGGGTCTGATGGGTCAGTCTGTAATGGGGGGGTCTGTGAGGTGGGGGAGTCTGTGATGGGTCAGTCTGGAATGGGGTGGTCTGTGATGGGGGTTCTGTGATGCATCAGTCTGTAATGGGGGTTCTGCGATGGGTTAGTCTGGGATGGGGGTCTGTTATGGGGATGGGGGGTCTGATGGAGGGGTCTGTGATTGGGGGTGCGTGATGGGGGGTCTGTAATGGGGGGGTCTGTCATGGGTCAGCCTGGGATGGGGGTCTGTGATGGGGGGATCTGTAATGGGCAAGTCTGGGATGGGGGGTCTGTTATGGGTCAGTCTGGGATGGGAGGTCTCTGATGTGCACAGGAGGCTGTGATGTGGAGGATTTCATGTGGAGTCATATCACCAATATGACATCCGGACCTTCGCTGAAAGAAAAATTTTCTGACCGGACCCCCATGAATTGTAATTCAGTACCCCTGCCCTAGAGAATACATTTTTCATGTCCCACAATATTTGCGCAACAGTTTCTCGAATGCAATATTTTGGGAAAAACTACACATGAATTTTAACACGCAAACACACAATATAATACCCAATTGTTTGATAAATGTAAAAGACGATTTGCACATGTAAATGGGAACCAAACATGTCACGCTTAAAAATTGCGCACACCTGTGTATCAACACCAAATTATGGTACCTAAAGATCTCCATAGGCAATGTGTTTTAAGCCTTTAAAGGTTACCAGTTTAGAGTCCCACAGTAGGTTTGGTGCTAGAATTATTGCTTGCACTCTGATGTTTGTGGCGATACCTCATATATAGTGTGATCACCGTTTACACATGCATGCACGCACATTAGCCTTTGCCTTAATATAATCTTTCTTATTTATTTAAATGATTTTTTTTAACACTGTACCTTTAATTTTTTTTTTAATCAACTTTATTGCTATCACAAGGGATGAACAACATCCCTTGTGATAGTATGGGCTGTGACAGGTCCTCTTTATGGAGAATTCTGGGGTCTATTAAACTCCACATCTCTCCACTGGCCTTTCACAAGCCAGTAATAGTTTTACATGAGAGTAAAATCCTTGTCGCTTCTGGTTTCTGATGTCACACAGTGGGAGGAACAACAGCAGTTCCTCTCACTGTTTGCCTGGAGCTGGAAGCTGCATCCTTGCCAGGCTCCCAATTACATGGGAGAGTCCAGCAAAGGTGGTGGGGAGGGGGTACTCCCTTCCACTGCCCATGAAAATAATCCAGCGTCTGTTTAGCTGCTTGGATTACTTTTACAAGAATCGATGGGGCTAAAAAAACAAAATGATACCGAGATCATGACTGTAGTTGTAGTCATGATCCCAGTATAACCACTACAACCTTAGGCCATTTATAAAAAATGGAAAGGAAGGTAGAAAGTGGTTAAAGTGGAACTAAAGTCCTGCTTTTGAAAATTGTAGGCAAACAGGCTTTTTACTTCTGAAAAAATATGCCATGTGTCTTCTGCAATAAAAGAAACCTACATGTCTGCTCGCAGTTTTCTTTGGAATGTAAACTGAGAAACCAGCCCAACTCGATTTACGTTCCGGCACAGCACCGGTGTGTTGGGATGACTGCACTCCTGTGCATGTGCATGAGTTTCCTGTGTCAGCCAATGAGAAGGGCTGAAGCCTGGCAACTTGAAGAAGCAGGGTAGAAGATGACGGCAAGGGGCATCGGGCCATTGAAGGGAGGTAAGTATCACAAAGTTTAGCTGCACTTTAAAGGAGAAGTATAGCTAAAGCATTTTGGACATACTTCACCTATGGATCACAGGAGTACAGTTCATTCTGCACCTCTGTGACCCATTTTCAGCTGAGAGTAAGCAGAAGCCTGCTGTCGGCTGATGTCACAAGGTCGGTCAAGGCTCTGAAAAGATCCCAACCATATGGTCGGGATCCACCCAGAACCTTGGACCGGAAGCTGGCTCAGTCTCTCAGTGATTCGCCAAGAGCCTTGAGCCAGCTCCTCCAGTGAGCCCTGGAGAGGAGAGCAGAGAGGCGAAGACTGACAGTCACAGCTCTCTGCTCAGAGCGGAGGGCGAGAACTGAGATATCGGTTTGATCATTCACTTCTCACTACAGATAGATGCAGTATCCAATCAATGCTGCATCCACATAATTGAGTATATATATTTTTTCCCTTTTCTTAGAAAGCCATACTTCTCTTTTAAGCTATTCTTAAAATTTTATATGAACATTCAAACATAAAAAAAATGAATTCAAAAATGCCATCAGAGACTTGATGAATGTTGTCTGAAAATAGTTCATAATTGTGTTTGCTTTAAATATTGGAACGAATGGAATTTCCTGAATGAAAACAATACTCAATGTGCACCCCAAAGCGCAAACACACATTAACAGTATATTTCTATACGTACATACGCACACAGACACACACTTATAGCAGAGCCGGTTCAGTGAAAGAGAAGTACGGTAGCTCTTCAATAATGGCGAAACTGGTCAGAGGGAGATATTTCCCATCTCTCCATCGGCACACAGAGCAGTAATGCTAATGTGCTTGGAGTGATTAGGCTGTGCCCAGGCACACGCCTATGCTCAATGTTAGAATTGCACTTGTTAAAACATTTTCCATCCCGCTCCTTCGATTTTGTTCATCACTATGATTGAAAATGATTGTCAATTTGACCCAATTAAATATTAGAAAATTGGATGAATGTTTCGAAAACAATACTTTTCAAATTAAATTCTATTGGTGTTTGGATAGGTTTTAACTTTACACATATCTGAAGATCTTAATTGTGCTACATGATTAACAACAGTCATGAAGCTGTGATGGTGATAGTGTAAGGCCCCATTCACCTAGGCGCTGAGGCCCGTATACTGTGAACAGACTTTTTTTTTTGCGTTTGTGAACAAAATGAATACGTGACTTTGATATACACAATA
Organism: Glandirana rugosa; assembly: GCA_018402905.1. NCBI lineage: Eukaryota > Metazoa > Chordata > Amphibia > Anura > Ranidae > Glandirana > Glandirana rugosa. The sequence goes on from BLSH010116461.1 coordinate 692,889, forward strand.
AAGAGAATGGCCAAAAGTCCAAAGGACAAGGAAATTCAAATAATGGGTCAAGGTTTATAGTCCCACATAGCGTGATGGAAGTTAGAATTTATAAAGTAGCCAAGGTGACACCAGAATATACGAGACCCCCTAAGAAGGGTGGTCAATATGCGTTTTGTTTACAACAATAAGGCCAGCGTCACAAGTTAAGGAATGATCCTCACAGGATCATTCCAAACATCAACGCCAAAGGAATAATACCCACAGCTTCCTCTGTGGTTAACAGTGACTCCTCTGTACTTCAGGCTCAACCAAACAGCGTCAGGCTATGCAGTGGGGGACATGTAATAAAACATGGCAATAGCAGGACACCAATTTCTGGTTTCTGTGATTTCAAGGATCAGCATGTCGGATCAAGCCGCATCTTCATTCATGGAGGAAAACAGAGGCCACACATAGTGTAAAACCACCAAACAATTTATTTAAAACAATAGACAGGTACTTCCAGACGGGGCTCACATTTTTGTAAATTTTTTATTCTATCTTTTCATGTGACAACACTGAAGAAATGACACTTTGCTACAATGTAAAATAGGGAGTATACAGCTTGTATAACAGTGTAAATTTGCTGCCCCCTCAAAATAACTCAACACACAGCCATTAATGTCTAAACCGCTGGCAACAAAAGTGAGTACACCCCTTAGTGAAAATGTTCAAATTGGGCCCAATTAGCCATTTTCCCTCCCCGGTGTAATGTGACTCGTTAGTGTTACAAGGTCTCAGGTGTGAATGAGGAGCAGGTGTGTTAAATTTGGTGTTATCACTCTCACTCTCTCATACTGGTCACTGGAAGGTCAACATGGCATCTCATGGCAAAGAACTCTCTGAGGATCTGAAAAAAAGAATTGCTGCTCTACATAAAGATGGCCTAGGCTATAAGATGATTGCCAAGACCCTGAAACTGAGCTGCAGCATGGTGGCCAAGACCATACAGCGGTTTAACAGGACAGATTCCAGGTCGAGGTCATGTGCTCAGCGTCATATCCACAGGTTGTCTTTGGGAAATAGATGTATAAGTGCTGCCAGCATTGCTGCAGAGGTTGAAGGGGTGGGGGGTCAGCCTGTCAGTGCTCAGACCATACGCCGCACACCACATTAAATTGGTCTGCATGGCTGTCATCCCAGAAGGAAGCCTCTTCTAAAGATGATGCACAAGAAAGCCTGCAGTTTGCTGAAGACAAGCAAACTAAGGACATGGATTACTGGAACCACGTCCTGGGGTCTGATGAGACCAAGATAAACTTATTTGGTTCAGATGGTGTCAAGGGTATGTGGCGGCAACCAGGTGAGGAGTACAAAGACAAGTGTGTCTTGTCTACAGTCAAGCATGGTGGTGGAAGTGTCATGGTCTGGGGCTGCATGAGTGCTGCCGGTATAGGGGAGCTACAGTTCATTGAGGGAACCATGAATGCCAACAGGTACTGTGAAATACTGAAGCAGAGCATGACCCCCTCCCTTCGGAGACTGAGCCACAGGGCAGTATTCCAACATGATAACAACGCCAAACACGCCTCCAAGATGACCATAGCCTTACTAAAGAAGCTGAGGGTAAAGGTGATGGACTGGCAGGGGTGTACCTAGAGCATTTGGCACCCGGGGCAGATCCTATATCTGGCACCCCCCCGGCGGACAGGCAGGCAGCGCACCACACGTCGACATCGACATTAGGGTAGTAGAGTGGCAAGTTAGGGTGGCATAGTGCCAGGTTAGGGTGGTATATAGAGCCAGGTTAGGGTGATATATAGAGCCAATTTAGGTGGTATATAGAGCCAGGTTAGGTGATATATAGATCCAGGTTAGGGGTGTGTATAGAGCCAGGTTAGGGAGGTATATAGAGCCAGGTTAGGTGATATATAGAGCCAGGTTAGGGGTGATATATAGAGCCAGGTTAGGTAATATATAGAGCCAGGTTAGGGTGGTATATAGAGCCAGGTTAGGGTGGTATATAGAGCCAGGTTAGGGTGGTATATAGAGCCAGGTTAGGGTGGTATATAGAGCCAGGTTAGGTGGTATATAAAGCCAGGTTAGGGTAGTATATAGAGCCAGGTTAGGGTGGTATATAGAGCCAGGTTAGGGGTGTATATAGAGCCAGGTTAGGGGTGTATATAGAGCCAGGTTAGGGGTGTATATAGAGCCAGGCTAGGTGGTATATAGAGCCAGGTTAGGGGTGTATATAGAGCCAGGTTAGATGATATATAGAGCCAGGTTAGGTGATATATATAGCCAGGTTAGGTGGTATATAGAGCCAGGTTAGGGGTGTATATAGAGTCAGGTTAGGTGATATATAGAGCCAGGTTTGGTGATATATAGAGCCAGGTTAGGTGATATATAAAGCCAGGTTAGGTGGTATATAGGGCCAGGTTAGGTGATATATAGAGCCAGGTTAGGGTTGTATACAGAGCCAGGCTAGGTCTGTATGTAGTGACAGTGTGCTCAGTCACTTACAGCATGTCAAGTGATGAAGATTCCCTGGGCTGCTGTGGTCTCTCCTCCTCTTTCTTCTTTAGCTGCGGGAGGTCAGCCTGAGGGAAGGAGTCGAAAAAGAAGCACAAAAAGGCGCACTGGCCTAGCGCATTATCCTTAGTATCTTTATTGTAAAAAGCTCATAAAGACATACTCACAAAAGAACTCTTGTAACAAACGTCAATGTGAAGGAGTGGGTCACATCAGTACGACCGCCTCACACTGGTGGTCTGGACAGATCGGCTGACGCGTTGCGAGGCCATGGCCTCTTCCTCAGAGCCTTGAGGGAAGGAGTCTGTAGAAGGAGTGGAGGAGGCAGCCACACCCTGACCCTGCCCACCAACTCTGGCTGCTTCTGGAGATAGTGAACATCCCAGAGGAACAGTCTAACTTGATGGGATAACAGGGGGGTGTTACAGACAACCTCCCCCACACTGTTGGGCTCTGTGCTGATCTGATCAATCTTTTACAAAACTGTGATGACAGGGAAAGTGCAGAGGCCCCACATGTACCCAGGGTCCCTGGGCAGTGCCTGACACCCCCCCAGTGTGTAGCACCCGGGACGGACCACCCTTGATACGCCCCTGCGGACTGGCCAAGCATGTCTCCAGACAGGCAGGCAGCGCGCCGCACATCGACATCGACATTAGGGTAGTAGAGTGGCAAGTTAGGGTGGCATAGTGCCAGGTTAGGGTGATATATTGTCAAGTTAGGGTGGTATATAGAGCCAGACTAGGGTGATATATAGAGCCAGGTTAGGGTGATATATAGAGCCAGGTTAGGGTGGTATATAGAGCCAGGTTAGGGTGGTATATAGAGCCAGGTTAGGTGGTATATAAAGCCATGTTAGGGTAGTATATAGAGCCAGGTTATAGTGGTATATATAGATCCTGGTTAGGGGTGTATATAGAGCCAGGTTAGGGGTGTATATAGAGCCAGGTTAGGTGATATATAGAGCCAGGTTAGGTGATATATAGAGCCAGGTTAGGTGGTATATAGAGCCAGGTTAGGGGTGTATATAGAGCCAGGTTAGGTGATATATAGAGCCAGGTTTGGTGGTATGTAGAGCCAGGCTAGGTGGTATGTAGAGCCAGGCTAGGTGGTATGTAGAGCCAGGTTAGGTGATATATAAAGCCAGGTTAGGTGGTATATAGGGCCAGGTTAGGTGATATATAGAGCCAGGTTAGGTGATATATAGAGCCAGGTTAGGTGCTATATAAAGCCAGGTTAGGTGATATATAGAGCCAGGTTAGGTGATATATAGAGCCAGGCTAGTTCTGTATGTAGTGACAGTGTGCTCAGTCACTTACAGCATGTCAAGTGATGAAGATTCCCTGGGCTGCTGTGGTCTCTCTTCCTCTTTCTTCTTTAGCTGCGGGAGGTCAGCCTGAGGGAAGGAGTCTGTAGAAGGAGTGGAGGAGGCAGCCACACCCTGACCCCGCCCACCAACTCTGGCTGCCTCTGGAGATAGTGAACATCCCAGAGGGACAGTCTAACTTGATGGGATAACAGGGGGGTGTTACAGACAACCTCCCCCACACTGCTGGGCTCTGTGCTGATCTGATCAATCTTTTACAAAACTGTGATGACAGGGTAAGTGCAGAGGCCTCACATGTACCCGGGGTCCCTGGGCAGTGCCTGACACCCCCCAATGTGTAGCACCCGGGACGGACCACACTTGATACGCCCCTGCGGACTGGCCAAGCATGTCTCCAGACCTGAACCCTATTGGGTATCTGTGGGGCATCCTCAAATGGAAGGTGGAGGAGCGCAAGGTCTCTAACATCCACCAGCTCTGTGATGTCATCATGGAGGAGTGGAAGAGAACTCCAGTGGTAACCTGTGAAGCTCTGGTGAACTCCATGCCCAAGAGGGTTAAGGCAGTGCTGGAAAATAATGGCGGCCACACAAAATATTGACACTTTGGGCCAAATGTGGACATTTTCACTTAGGGGTGTACTCACTTTTGTTGCCAGCAGTTTAGACATTAATGGCTATAAGTTGAGTTATTTTGAGGGGACAGCAAATTTACACTGTTGTACAAGCTGTACACTCACTACTTTACATTGTGTCATTTCTTCAGTGTTGTCACATGAAAAGATAGAATAAAATATTTACAAAAATGTGAGGTACTGTATGTTACTTTTTTAACTTTTGCAACATTTACTTACCATTTAATTTTTTGATATGTTTCAAATTGTAGCAATTTTAAATATTTTTCAAAACTCCCACGGCACACAGTTTGAGAATCACCGCAATATTCTGATGTTTAGTACACTTTTTACACACTGAGCGCAAACTAATATTTTTGTATTTTTGACTTTACATTATTAGGCACTTTGCATTTCGAAAATGTGCTGCAAATGCATGTGATGCTTGTCATTATTTGTTAGCATCTCTCCAAATGTGCTAAGCAGACGCAAGGTTTACTGCGCGTTGTGTCGAACACCAAATGTGCTACAAATGCGCAACACTCCATGCCCAAAAAAGGTTCTGGAGTTGCTTTGGCACGTTTGTCACACATATGGCAGCCTATTCAAATAAATGGGCTGCCCTAGGTGCACCTCATGGAAATGAGCAATACATGTGGGCGGGAACGCACATTTTCACTATGCGCAGATATAAATGCAGACTCTATGTGGTCTCTGCAGGCCTCTCTTTTGCTATGTGTTTGCAATGATTTTAATGCAGGACTGTGTGCAAGCTGACATGTACCAATTTTACAATAAAGATATTAACTCTCTTTCTAGTTTATAGTAATTAGCGGAAATTAACTAAGGTCCACCTGTGTGGGGGAAAATCCCCCACATTATAAGAAATGGCTCCAGCCACAGAATAGATGGTTATTATTGCTTATCTTGTCAAACCGACAAGGCACATCAGCATGCTAGTGAAGAACTGACAGCCGTTATAATGCTGATGTGACCCCAGGAGTGTGCAGGGATTGTGAAGGGATTGGATCATTACTGGGCAAGAGCCAATAAGCAAGGTACTTGGTCAAGTTATCTTGGTGACAACCAATCAGAATGAGAATAGCGATACATTTCTTATGTTCCAATTTTCATCTGTATGGAATGCTGCTGTGCCTCCTGTCAGATCAGTTTTATCTCAGAATGAAAGATGCTTACTTTATTTAGTAGACAAAATAAAAGCAGTGCACGTCTTGTTATATAATTCATTTAGAGCTGGGCAAGCAAAAAGTTCAAAGGGAATGTATAATCTTTTATATAAACGTGTAACAAAAAGGTACTGATGTTGTCATTTGTCTTAAATACTTCTTTGTATAATAATATATTCTATCATTATTTTTATTGATATATAATATGTAATATATTGCAGCTTATCCGTTTTTGATGTTTCTACAATCATTTTTCTTTTTTCAAGTCTTTCTTTCCTTTATTTTCACCTGGTAATCCTGCCACGATTTCTGCCATAGGGTGACAACACTTACTGTACTGTATGTAGCGCTACCGCAGCAGGAGCCACTGATTTGTGTCCCAGATTCTTTTCCCTCTGTGTAGCAGCAGCCAGGCAAACAGCAACATTCACTCCTTTGGCTCAAATAAAGTCTAGGAGCTGCATTTTTCAAGGATATCACAGAGTAACTGGGATGGGTTTAAGGAAGCTGTGGGATACTCCAGAACACTGAATAGGAATGTGAGGACACGCTTCCCTTTATAGCTACATTTTAGAATAGTCCCTTGAACAGTAGGACATGAAGTTGGCAGCACTGGGACACCATAAGTAATGTTTCAGGCCAGGCAAGCCCTAATACTAATGCACCAGGGGGTAACAGCAGCAACAGTCACTAGGATCCCTCTCTCTCTCTGGTCTTTACTTACAGTTTCTCTGGGACTTGAAGTCTCTCTCCAGACTCAGGCAGTCTCCTCAGTGAGCCTCCAGCCTGGATCCTCTGTGAAACCCCTCTTTTAGCTCTCTAGGAACCTGCAAGCAGCTAAGCACAGCTGGGACCTCCATGAAACTAGCAGGAACTTCAGCTGGACTAAAGAGCTGGGCAACCAACAGCCCTTCTGGCTTGGCACCTTTCCTCCTGGGGAAGGACACTGCTCTCCTAGGGTCCAGACTATTAATACACTCTCACAGCCACCATTCGGGCACCCTCTCCCAGGGTTGGGCTGGAGTTGCTCAAATATTCAGGCTGCTCATATGATTCTCCCATCCGCTGTATTCTGGAAGTCCCCAGAAGGCAGGGGGAAGTAATCAAACTTGCAGCCTTCAGAGCCCAGAGCAGAACAAAGCAATCATGTGCTGCTCTGCGGATTACAGCAGAGCCACAAGAAATAAATTTACCCTTATCCTTACTAGCAGACTATCTAGGAGGGTGCTAGATGTATCTTTGAAGGAGCAGCATTGTCACTCTAGGACAGGAGGCATTTTAGGACCACAGAAAACGCTCTTCTCATCTTCATTCCAGGATGAAATGCTTTACAAACCTCCAAACTTTAGAAAATGAAAAAAGATTGAAACTTGGGGGAGTGGCGATACGTGGAGGGTGCACAGCACACTCTAACTGAAGACGTCACAAGGACTAAACACGTTAGGGTGGAGCCATGCAACAGACGGCACTTCCAATGACGTCACTTCTTATGCGGTGGAGCGCACGGCCATCTTTACTAAGGCAGTGAATGTGCCACTGAACCATATGGAGGCTGGTAATTGAAGTTAACACTTACAGGTTTACTTCCCGTTCCTATCCTGTGACTGGACTGAGAAAGGAAAAGCAGCAGATTGTTGCGCTTATTTCTGTTGCTCTGCTCTCTCCACCTATCAGCATACTTTTTGCACTGTGGAATAACTGGTTCCTTGTTCTGCTTCTCCCTCTCCCAGTTTAAGCTTAGCTGTACATTGGTCCACAAGAGGCTGATACCAGCTCAAAGTCAGGAACTTGCACTGTTTGCATTTAAAAATATACACTTAGGAGTCTTAGGCCTCATACACACGGACGTTTTTGACGCCGGCATTTTCTGGCGTTTTTTGCAGCTCTCCATGTTAGTCAATGGCCCCATAAAAACGCTGACGTTTTTCAGCTGTAGATGGCGTCGGCGTTAGTGAGCTGAAACTAGAACCCACGGCCAGTGCGTTCTGAGGCTGCAACATTTTGGCATTTTTTGACGCCGATGCCACACAACGGCAACAAACGGCAACGAATATTGTACCGGCGTTAACCGGCGTTTTTTGACGCTGACGTTTTTAGGTTGAAAAATAGCAGAGGGATGAATTTTTTTAAAGAAACGCCTATTGATGCCGACGCTCACTAACGCCGATGCATAACACCAATTTTTTTTCCTTGACGTCGGGCCCAACGTTTTGTTTATTTTTTAAGAAACGTCCGTGTGTATGAGGCCTTAGGGCTATGCTTTGGTGGGTGTCTGCATCAGGGATCCCTAAAGCATATATTCTAGGACTGAATTTGTGAGCAGCTTTCCTCGGTGTTGCACAAAATTTCTGCTTATAGCTCTGCAATATCGGGCACTCCCCTGACCCCAACAATGCCTATGTGCTTCTTGGGAGCCTCAATTCTGAGGATATTGTGTAGAGAACAAAGGCAGATCCATACTATCTGCGTAGCAACATTGTGGGCTATTGCCCTGCACTGGATATCCTCAGTGGTCCCTCTGTCTTCAGTTCAAGACAGAATTGATCCTATCATGTTAATGGAAAGGATCCTTTATACATTACAAGACAGAATGCACATGCTCTCTCTAAAATGGGCTGCATGGACTACCCACTGACCTAAAATCAGATTTTTTTCCCTCTTTGTACCTTTCACTTATATTACTATCTGTCACATAAGTGCCTTCTGACATTTCTGTCTCCGGGATCCCATTTGTATGACTTGTTATTATGAACCAGATGTTCTAGGTACTCTCATTGTGCTTCTAAATTGTTCTTTTTTTCTGACTCTTTTGTATTTGTACTCTTGATGTATTTTCCTTTATGTACATTTTTATGATACTTTGTACTGAATTTATCTTTTCCTCAATAAATAGCTTCTAAAAATAAAAAAAAAGGATGTGTTACTAAATACAAAGCTGTATGCATGTCTTTTATATCTGTTTGGAGTTCAACTTTAACCAATGTTAAGCAGGCAGTATGATTACAGCGTCCAACATCCTTTTTTTGCATTTAATACAGTAACAAAAAATATATTGACAAATACGTAAAAATGTGATAGTGAAAAGTAAAAAATTAAAGCAGTTCATTTTTTAAGTTGCTTTTTCCTGCCAGGAGTAAAAAGAGAAGGAAAAATTCAAACGCCCTGTTTGCATGACACCTTACACAGATTATCAGTTAAAATGGTTGTAAACCTCAGACATGTATTATGAGCAAAACACATCCCTCTATAGCAGTGTTTCTCTACATTTTCTAGTCAAGGCACCCTTTAAAATAATGAACAATCTCGAGGCACCTTCCAAAATTAAGGACAGTCTTGCGGCGCCTCATTCTAAAATGTAAAAATTCTGATAGTTTTACATAATGCAGCAACCTCAATACGCGTAGGACACCCAACGTTAGAGGGGATTTATTCTTCCAAAGCAAATACACCTTTGCACACTGGTACTGACTAGTATTCCAATGTTTCTCTTCTCCCTCAGTTTTTCTCCATCACTTAATCACGCTAATGAGACCCCAAAGCTGATGGAGATGGGCGGGGGGTGGGGGTCAAATAAGGATGATATGCAGGTAACTGACATCCTCCTTCTCAACTGATGATGTCAGGTTAGGAAGTTGGCAGCCGGAAGGTTGTAATGGTGTACCATGAAAACCTGTGACGTTTTGTAACTAAAAGGCAGGTTTCATCCATATACGGGCTTGTATACAATTTTGGGGCAATTTTTAGGCATTTGGCCAAATCACCCCTGAAGAAACCTCTAGGCAGTCTGGTTGAAAAAGGCTGCCCTATAGTGTGTGCTTATTGCAATCCAGAGCACTGAGTGTGATTTCTCATTGCTGCCTCATTCTGTCTCCTTCCTTTGCTGATAGAGTTTTCTGACACCAAGAGGTCAGAAGGTGACGGGGAGCTCCAGCACACAGCGTGTGATTGACAGCCTCAGCTCTGTTCCTGTGTGTTATGTGAAGAGGGGGCGTCTCCCTTCCCTCCAATCAGCTCCCAGCTCTCCTAATTGAGATCTGCGGTGTGCAGTTTCAGCTCCCCAACCCCTGTTTTCTGGAAGCTCAGACAAGCTGAATAAGGCCAGTCACTTCACTGGGTATATGTAAGGGTTTACAACCATTTTCATTTTCAATATTTTTAAATGGGGGTGGCGGTTTGGGTCTGGTATGGATTCGGGGGGGGGGGGGAGTGGGTTGTTTTTTTTCTTTATTTTGGCGTGGGGTTCCCCTTAAAATCCATACCAGACCCAAAAGGGCCTGGTATGGATTAGGGTGGACCCCCTGGCAGCTGATGAGTCATCCGTTGTTAAAGCGTTGTTAAATAAATAAAAAAAAATCCTGCAAGACAATAGCATAATATGTTAGTATGCATCGCATACTAACATATTATGAAATACTTACCTTAGAACGAGGCCCCCGATGCCCGAGTCGGTCAGCGCTAAGGACGCTGACATGTTTGTCCTCTTCTGTCTTCCGGGTACGCGGCTCCGGCGCTGTGAGTGGCCGGAGCCGCGTGACGTCACTTCGCTCCGGCAGCCAGCTCTGAGTTGCCGGCCGCCTCGGCCGGATCGTCAGAGCGCATGCGCCGCTAATGTCAGCGGCTGCATGCAGGGCGAATATCTCCTAAACCATGCAGGTTTAGGGGATATTCTTTTTACCTACAGGTAAGCCTTATTATAGGCTTACCTGTAGGTAAAAACAGCTTTTAGGGTTTACTACCGCTTTAAGGATGTGGCGGCCAGCTTCCCATACTGCTCCTTAACAACCAGCTAATGTTAAAGATGCTGGTGGCCGCCGGCTCCAGTAATTTGCATTTGAACCGCATCTAAACCACTGAACAGCTGCTTTGGAAATTTTCGGTGAAAACTGAGGTTAAATTCGCACAGGATATGTGTGAAACTAGCCTAATACCATACTTAGTGATCATTTCATAAAAGTCCTTGTTCATGCATTTCCTGTTATTGGTAGACAACACTAACCCTGTCTTCAAATTGCACTCCTGCCTTGTCATCCTGTCCAGTATATATCTGGTGAAGACTATAAGAGACCATGCTGACACCCATTGCACAGGCATGTTCTGCTATTGTCACCACCAGGAAACCCTCCCAAAGATAAGCGGTACTGGAGTATGTGCATCTAGACAGGAAGTGGCTGCAAAGAGGCTGCAGATCAGCAGCATGGAGATCCAACAAAGAAAGTTAAATACATTCTTTTATCATGTTGGATTATTTGTAATGTAAATCAAACAAACTCAAAATGCGGGTCATTTCTGAGCAAATATAGTATCAGGAATGGTAAAGGTAATTAAAATCAGCAAAATGCTTCATGCACATGGGTGCATTCGCTCATACAGAGTAATGATGCTGGTGTATTTTGGTGGTTGGGATGTCCTGTTGCTGCATACATTCTCCCATAGACATGAATGCATGAAGCTGGCTGTATGCAGCTATGTGCGGCTACTTGTGTAGAGTGGTGCAATCGCACAGATGTAATGTCCCGAATGCAGGTAGTGTGTGTTTAGGATATTACATCTGTGTACTTGTACCACTTTACAGAAGTAGCAGCACATAGCAGTGCACGGCTGCCTTCATGCATTCATGTCTATGGGAGAATGTATGCAGCAACAGGACATCCCAGGCAGCAAAGTACACCAGCGTGTTTACACTGTATGGGCGAATGTGATTATGTGTATGAGCATGAAATGTACCCTTTTGCTATGACAAGTTACTTTCCTTCTGGGTCATATGCTCTAAAGTGGCAGATTTGTGCTGAAGCACAGTTTAAAGGAAAAGTTAGAGATTCTGCTCAGAGGCGGCTCTCTAATTAGGCTAATTAGGCGGTCGCCTAAGGCCTCACACTCACAGTGGCCTCGCAACCACCTAATTTGACACTGACACCAACACCGTGATAGAGAGTACTGACACCAGCACTTTAAAACTCTTAATATATGCAATTTATAAAGTTAATTTTTTTATCACTTGAATTATTTTTCCCATTATCGGCGTGAGTGGGGCCTCATGTCTAGGGTTTGCCTAAGGCCTCACAAAGCCTAGAGCCGCCTCTGATTCTGCTCCTGCTGGTAAGCATAATGCTTACCTGAGAAAGGTCATGTGACCTGCTGCCATGTTTAAGTCATGTGATTTGCAACAGAGGACCATGGGATCTCCTTCTCACATTAGAAAGGTAAACTTATGTTCATTGTAATCATAGGCATGTGCACAGGGGGTGACAAGTGTGCCTGGGCACACCATAATCCCCACATGTGGCACAGATTCCCCCTGTCTAGACCCCTGATATTTCACTAAAGCCCCCTAATGGGGCTCCTAAAAAATCGTAAAAAAAAAAAAAATTATAAAAAAAAATAAATAAATAAATAAAAAGATAAAATAACAAAAATGAAAATACACCGACACCGTCAGTATATATACACATGCACACACGTGTGTTTGAGCTTTGGGGTGCACACCCTAATGCAATAGGCTGTGCATACCAATGATTGTAACATCATAGGTGTGCATTAGGGTGGGGTGCACACCCTAATGCAATAGGCTGTGAACACCTATGATTGTAACTCACCTTCCCTCAAGTGTTCTTATTGTTTATGTGGGGCTAAATATTGAGTTTTAGACTAAATTAAAAAAGGAAATAATTGACCAATAGATTTGTAACCTAAGGGGGCATATTCTCAGAATTGGGAACACTGACGCATTTTTATTTTCCCAGGTTTGTGGTAATGGCAAATATGATCATACTGACAGTAGAGGTCCCAGAAAAAAAATGCGTTCTGTTTTTGAGGACCTAACAAAGAAGAATTTGAGGGCCCCATGACTGAGACAACCAGAATGTTGGCTGTCAAAAATAATTTTGGGGCACTGATACCCAACAGAGCTGCATCATAATTGAGAGAAGTGACAAAGGGAACACAGTGGAACCTCGGATTTCAAGTAACGCAGTTTATGAGTGTTTCGTAATATGAGCTGTTTTTTTTTATTTTTTTTTAAATCCTGACTCTGTTTGCAAGCGCTGTCTCACAAGACGAGCAGGATTCAAGCCTCTGCGTATGCAATACCGTATGTAGCCAGAGGTACGGGGGCACTGGTGAAGCTCGGAAACACTTGGAACTACTCGGAAATACCTGAAAGTGTCAATGGTTCCCGAGTGTTTCCGAGCCTCACCAGCACCCCCGCACCTCTGGCCACATACGGTATTGCATACAGCAGTGCCATCTGGCAACATACAGTACTACATAGACAAGCAGTCATTGTGAAACAAATCATCTGAGTTTCCATTGTTTCCTATGGGGAAACTTGCTTTGACGATGGGTGGTTTGGAATACAAGCATTCTCCTGGAACGGATTATGCTCGTAATCCAAGGTTCCACTGTACTCACAATCCCATGCCCTTTGCTATAGTGAACAGATCATTAAATATAATAATAATAATCTACTTTTTCCAATATACAGTATAAGCGTGAGTCATACAGTTAGATGGATTTTTATAATGTTCAGAAAATCACCACAGATGCATTCATCCAGATAAAACTTTGTTGCATATGAAGCACCCCAACTGAATACTCCATAAACCCATTACGTAATTTTGATGGGAAAAAATACAAAATAACACTTTAGGCTTCCATTACAAGGTCTCCATGGAACCACGGTCATTACAACTGGCGCTATGTCCCAGTGCTATAATTAATGTTTACAATGCTTAATGTAGCAATCTGTAGCACTTCACTAATGTAATGGGGAAGGCTGTGTAGCGTGCAGTGCATTAGTGTGTGTTAATAGCTGTGATAAGGGCATTCCTGAGAGCCAATTAGTAATAGAAAAAAGTATAATCATACATAAAAGTACAATATATTACCAAAAGTATTGGAACGCCTACCCGTGAGCTTTAATGGCATCCCAGTCTTAGTCCATAGGGTTCAATATTGAGTTGGCCCACCCTTTGCAGCTATAACAGCTTCAACTCTTCTGGAAAGGCTGTCCACAAGGTTTAGGAGTGTCTATGGGAATGTTTGACCATTCTTCCAGAAGCACATTTGTGAGGTCAGGCATTGATGTTGGACAAGAAGGCCTGGCTCACAGTCTCCGCTTTAATTCATCCCAAAGGTGTTCTGTTGGGTTGAGGTCAGGACTGTGCAGGCCAGTCAAGTTCTTCCACCCCAAACTCATTCATCCATGTCTTTATGGACCTTGCCTTGTGCACTAATCCAAATAATTTAGTGGAGGGGGCATTATGGTGTTTGGTTGTATTTCAGGGGTTGGGCTTGGCCCCTTAGTTCCAGTGACTCTTAAGGCATCAGCATATCAAGACATTTTGATGCTACCAACTTTGTGGGAACAGTTTGTGGATGACCCTGTTACAATATGACTGCGCACCGATGCACAAACAAGGTTCATAAAGACATGGATGAGCGAGTTTGAGGTGTAGGAATATGACTGGCTTGCACAGAGTCCTGACCTCAACATGATAGAACATCTTTGGGATGAACTAGAGCGCAGACTGCGAGCCAGGCCTTCTCATCCGCATCAGTGCCTGACCTTACAAATGCGCTTCTGTATGAATGGTCAAACATTCCCATAGAGACACTCCTGAACCTTGTAGCTGCTAGCATGCTTCAACAAGCTTCAAGAAGTTCTGAAGCCTAGTTTAAAGGGGCAATCAGCACTCCCATGTGGATCTGTGTTCAACATTTACAAACTGCAGCTGAATGGTACTCTAAAGCATCAACAAAGCTTTCTGAAATCTCTGCAAATCATTTGTCAAAGCTTGCTGTCCACACTGCTCTTAGGGCTTGTTCACATTTGCTCAAAATATTGACACTTATCAAACACACCTATAGCATTAATGCACATCAATAGGGGAGGTTGATAAGCATTTACTGAGCATTAAAAACGATTTTCCAAACGCCCTATGCGCGTTTTCGGCATGGTTGACAAGCGTTTTTGGCTTGCTAAAACCGCACCACAAACCCTCCTCAATAGGTGGTTATTATGGAGTGGCCCGGGAAGCCTTCTTAACAACCGATGCGTTATCAGCTGTCTGCAGGCTTTCCTGCTGACAGATGAATGTAAAAAGAAAAAATTACTGGCAATAAAAAAATTGGGGACAAAAGGGCATGCCCCCCCGCCAATCCATACCAGGCCTTTTGTGTGTGGTATAGGTTTTGAGGAAAACCCCATTCCAAAATTAAAAAAAAAAAGGCATGGGGTCCTCCCCAAAATCCATACCAGACACTGAGCATGCAGCCCAGCAGGTCAGGAAAGGGAGGGGGGTGAACAAGTGCTCCCCCCTCCTGAACCATACCAGACCACATGCCCTCAACATAGGGGGTTGCTTTGGAGAAGGGGAGCTCTGACCAGCCCATATCACCTTGTCCCCATGTTGATGGGGACAAGGGCCTCTTCCCCACAACCTTGGCTGGTGGAAGTGGATGTGTGCTGGCAGGGAGCTTATCAGAATCTGGAAGCCCCCTTTAAAAGGCCTTTAGCCTTATACAAGCTGAACCCTGTGTGAAACAGAAAACTTCATTCCTGAAATACTCTCTACTGCTGGAGGACTCTGCTTTTGCTATCCAATGCTCCTTTCCTAAAATTACCTGTGCTTCTGGAGGGCTCTGCTCCTTCCGCTGTGCTATCTCTCCTCTCCTGAAATGCTCTGTATTGCTGCAGAACTGTGCTGTTTCCACTATCAAATCCTTCTCTCTTTAAATTCTCTGTGCTGCTGGAGTACTCTGCACTTTCCAATATTGGATGCTCGCTCCTGAAATACTTTGTACTGCTGAAGGACTCTTTCCTCTATCATTCTTCTGCTGAATACTCTGTGCTGCTGGATCATTTGCCCAGCTCTTCTGAATGCCTTTGCTCCTGGCAGCTTAAAAAAATGCACCTAGAGCCGCCATTTGCAAACATGCTTAGTTGCTGTAATAGTCATGTGTACTGGGTACCCAAATAGCTGTGTGTCTGTCTGTTAACTCATTCCAGGATCCTATCAATTCATTGATTGGACACACAGACATCTCCATTACCCAATCCACTCAAGTCTGGAAACCCTAATAAAACTGTCACCCTCACAAGCTTGAGCAGTCCTGAGAACTAACAGATAGTGGTCGTAAATAGCTTAGTTGGACGGGTGGAGGGCATGGCCAATACACATATCTGCTAGACGGGTTAGCAGTTATAATTCTGAAACTTCAGCATGTTTCATGACACGTGAAATAATAATAACACAGCCAGAATATAGACATATTTAACTCCCTCAGATAAAGCGGAGGTCCGCTCGCCCCTGCAAAAATTAAAAGCCAGCAGCTACACATATTGTAGCTGCTGATTTTTAATAATAAGACACTTGCCTGTCCTGAAGTCCGGCGATTTCGGCACTGAAGGTGATGTTTCCATCAGCTGGCGGGTGCTGTAAGGTAAACCGGCAGTGAAGCATTATGGCTTTACGCCGGGCCCCTACTGCGCGAGGCACCACCACTGCGCTCTACTACTGGCCCGGCGGCGGGGGAAGGAGGAGGGAGCCAAGCTGCTGACATAATTTGCCGCGGCTCAGTCTCCCGTAAGTGTGGACAGAGTACCTGTTAAAGACAGGTATCCGCTCCCCCCTCTCCCCAAAAGGTGTCAAATGTGGCACCGGGGGGGGGGGGGGGCGCGATAAATGAGCGGAAGTTGCACTTTTGGATGGAACTCCACTTTAATTGGTAGCATTGTGTTTTGAGCCCAAACATCGTTAACCCAGGAGTACTGGGAGCAGAACCAACCCAATTCATCTCCTAGGCGTACTGAGCTTCTAAAACCTGTCAAGTTTATATTCATTTCTAAGCTAAATGCAGGCTGGACAATAACCTGCATGTTAGCAGGCTGTACCCAGTCTGTACTCAGAGATATGAGTACCTATAGAAAACTGTATTTGGGACATAGTCAGAAAGATAATGACATTCCAGAAACCACTCCTCAGATGCTTAATTGGTGAGATGGCCTTCATCAACACCCCTTTGATACCAGAAAAAAAGTGAATGCCAGGACAGTTTGAGAGTTCTTGTTAACATCAAACCAAGGAACACCTAACAGGGCTTGTGAGAGCCACTGTACCATTTTTGCCTATTTGCTGGTCTGGACTTTTCTAAAACCAGGATTTCCAAGTATTCTCTGTTGTTTTATTGTCTCTATTTCTTTGTAACACCCTTTTTCTGTAAAAATGTTATTTGCACCACTTTGACCTTTTCATTATTAAACCCTATTTTGAAAAGTGTTAAAATTTTCTCTAAAGCTTTTAATGCAAACTAAAAGAATTCCTGTCTCTTCAAGAGCGCTACTGTATATGATAAACCGCTGAATATACCTGTCTGTGGTGACAGTGTGTGTACAGACGTTTATTTTAAAATCATAATTGCATTGCTACTCTTGTGGAAGTTAGAGCTGCACGATTAATCGTATTAAAATTGCGATCTCGATTCACCCCCCGTGAATCAGGCATCTCCATCAGGCATTACTGCGATTTTCAGTGGAGTTAATGGAGTCTGACTTGCAGGGCGACTCAGCGCGACTTGTAGAAGTCAATGCAAGTCGCCTGAAGTCTCCTCAGGAATCTTTTTCTAAGTCAGAGCGACTTGAGTCTCTCCTAACTGGGCAGACTGCCAAGTCTGGGCAGAGAGCCAAGTCAAGTTGATAAAAATAGTAAAAACATACTATGTTTCAAATGACCAAAGGGTTATATATATATATATATTTTAGCAGAGACCCTAGAAAATAAGATGGCGGTTGTTGCAATATTTTATGTCACACGGTATTTGCACAGTGGTCTTTCAAATGCAATTTTTTGGGAAAAATTACACTTTCAAAAAAAAAAAAAACTAAACAGTGCTGTTAGCCCATTTTTTTGTATATGAAAGATGTTATGCCGCGAGAATCGTGATCTTTATTCTAAGCAAAAAAATTGTGATTCTCATTTTGGCCAGAATCGTGCAGCTCTATTGCAAGTTAAATGGTTAATTACTTAATTAACTTAACCCAGTGACGATCGCTCCCAGGCTGCTGGCACCTAGACTGTAGTCCTGTGAGCTGGAAAATCTTTGTGCAAATTGCAGCTGAGAGTGGCATTGTTACGAAAGTGAGTTCCACCAAGTTCCAGCTGAAAAAAAGCCCTGGATGAAGGACTCTTCCACCATCTATCTATCCTCTCCTGAAATACTCTGTGCTGCTGGAGGACTCTGCTACTTCAGCTATACTGTAGGGCTGGAACTAACAATTATTTTCATAATCAATTAGTTGGCCAATTATTGTTTTTATCAATCGATTAATGGGATAAAACCTTAAAAAAACATTGGTGTATAATTTAGTTAATATGTAAAGTTTTAAAAAAAGGCAATGTATTCTTACATATCTCTATCCAGTGGTAAATATCAATAACCAACTATATGGTTAGGGAGCAAAATCTCTAATCCACTCTGAGCATAGCAGACAGAAGAGATATACTGTATATACTATTGGAGGTTGAATCTGGTAAATATCATTAGCCTCAGAGATCAAATTTTTTATTTATAGAAAAAAAAATTAAAGACGGTTTTTCAGATTTTCAGACAGAACTGTAATGTATTATATGCTGGCCATACATAAACAAGGCCTTCCTTCAAAAAAAAATGTATTTTTCTTTTTATGAATATGATCATTTTAAATATAATGCACAATACTGGTAAAACTTTACATGTAATTGTAGTGCCTTCTATTAACTGCAGTCTATCAGCCTCCACCTTCTCTGGGTTCAGATGCTGATCTTCCTGCACACAGTCTTTAAAGTATTTTTTTAAACAACAAACATATCATACTTACCTGCTCTGTGTAATGGTTTTGCACAGAGCAGCTGTTAGAAGAAGACGGTTCCAAGGGTTAATTGCATTTGATTGTGGTTTCCTCTAAGTTGCTGAGAAGCAGCTCTATTTAAACTTCCTGTTTCCTGTCAGCAAGTGCTGTCCGTTCTACAGCGTCTGAGTACCTGTGAGCCTCAGCTCTCCTGCCTGTAACCTGCTTCCTGTGTATTTCCTGTTCCTGTGTACCGACCCAGCTTGCTCTGACCTGCTACCTATCTGCCAGCACCGACCCCAGCTATTCACGACCATCTGTTTGCCTGACCCTTCTGTACCTTTGCTGCCCATCTGTTAACGAACCCTGCTTGGACTTGACCACTCTCCGCCTGAACCCCTTGTACCTTGCCTGCCTGCCAGTTGCCGACCCAGCCTGAACGACCACTCTTCTGACTTGCACGACCATCCGGAGCCTCACATCACCACCTTCAGTGACCATCCGGCCCTCGTGCCATCCCGCACTCACGGGTCTCCTGTCTGCTCTACCAGGGACCCCTGAATCGGGTGCGCAAGAGTGGTTGTTCCCTGCACACGCCAGACTCCACCACCAGGATCGTGACAGTAACGGACAGCCATGTTCGAGTCTGCGCAGGGAACACCCTCTGCTATGGAGGAACTGTGCATCCATTTGGCCGGCCTCACACAGGCGGTGCAAGATGGCTACAACCGCCTGGAGGGGCAAGTGCGTGAGCTCTCTGCTCCCTCCTCACCTGGAGGAACTGCAGCAGCCCACACCATCGTGGCTCTGCCATCAGAGCCCAAGGTCCCCCTTCCAGACAGATTTTCTGGGGATCGGAGGAAGTTCAGAGCCTTCCGCAGCTCCTG
>BLSH010116461.1:715746-729643 GCA_018402905.1 Glandirana rugosa
GCCTCTCACCAGTTCAGGTTCGTCCCAAGCAATTGTCTACCCGTCGTTTCCATGTCTTCCCAGTCCGTTTGTCTACCAGCACTTATCGACCCCAGCCACGACCGTCTATCCATCGTCCAGTCTCGTTCGACCCAGCCATGTGTCCTTGTCCTTTATGTGTCCTTCGTCCAATGTCCGTCCTCTCGACTCCGAGTGTCCATGAGTCTGCGACATCTTGCCTGTCGTGAACGACTGTCCTTTGTCCTTCAAATTTATCTCGACGAAGAGTCGTTGAATGGGGAACCTTGTCAGAAGAAGATTGTAACGGGCCCCCTGCCCCTGTCTTGATCGATGGAGAAGAGGAGTTTGAGGTCGAGTCCGTACTCGACTGTAGGAAAAGGGGCGGGGTGGTTCAGTACCTTGTAAAATGGAGGGGTTACAGTCCGGAAGAGAGCTCTTGGGAGCCTGAGACTAACTTTCATGCCGATGACTGCATCCGAACTTTCCAGGATAACAACTCGGCTAAGCTGGCCAAGCTGGGCATCCGGAGGCTGCCCCTTGGGGGGGCAATGTTAGAAGAAGACTGTTCCAAGGGGTAAGTTGCTGAGAAGCAGCTCTATTTAAACTTCCTGTTTCCTGTCAGCAAGTGCTGTCCGTTCTACAGCGTCTGAGTACCTGTGAGCCTCAGCTCTCCTGCCTGTAACCTGCTTCCTGTGTAGTTCCTGTTCCTGTGTATCGACCCAGCTTGCTCTGACCTGCTACCTATCTGCCAGCACCGACCCCAGCTATTCACGACCATCCGTTTGCCTGACCCTTCTGTACCTTTGCTGCCCATCTGTTAACGAACCCTGCTTGGACTTGACCACTCTCCGCCTGAACCCCTTGTACCTTGCCTGCCTGCCAGTTGCCGACCCAGCCTGAACGACCACTCTTCTGACTTGCATGACCATCCGGAGCCTCACATCACCACCTTCAGTGACCATCCAGCCCTCGTGCCATCCCGCACTCACGGGTCTCCTGTCTGCTCTACCAGGGACCCCTGAATCGGGTGCACAAGAGTGGTTGTTCCCTGCACACACCAGACTCCACCACCAGGACAGTGACAGCAGCCTTGATTCTCCTCTTCTGGGCCCGCCCACCGACGCTTCTGGCCCTTCCAGAGTGCCCCAATAGCAAACTGAAAAGTATAGTATGGGTGCCCCTATACCAAGGTAAAAAATAACTTCTGACTTTAGAACCACTCACTTCCTGCCCAGGACTACATGTCCCATGAGGCATTGCTCCTCACATATTCACAAGTTCTCAGGCTCTTATTGACATGTATGGATGGTGTACTGAGCTGTATGTGTGCTGCACTGTATTTACTGACATGTAAACAAATAATGCATTCTGTATGCAGGCCAACTAATCGGCTGGCCAATTAATTGATTATGAAAATAATAATTGATTAGTCGATTAATCCAGGCCTCGACAAACCCCAGGCGCCAGGTCGCCATGGTGACCAGAAATCGCGTCCTGGCGAGTGACTGCCGTTCCTGCTCTCCCCATGTTAAAACAGCGTGTCAGAGTCAGCGAGAGTGGAGAGTTCTCTGCTTCATCTAACAGCTGTTACACTTGGCCGCTGCCCGGGATATTTGTTACTTTTCTTCATTCTAAGTAGAAACAAACAATGTATCTTCTTCTTTCAAAGCAATTATCTCCAGGCTATCAGGAAAGTTTAACCATTTAAAGACTAAACCCTTTCTCACATTAGTGGCTTACAATTAAATATCCAGTGTTTTCTGCTAGAAAATGACTTAGAACCCCCAAACATTATATATTATTTTTTAGCAGAGACCCTAGAGAATAAAATGGCGGTTGCTGCAATATTTTATGTCCCATGGTATTTGCGCAGCGGTCTTTCAAGCGCCATTTTTTTGGAAAAAAATACACTTTTAATGAATAAAAAAAAACGAAACAGTAAAGTTAGGCCATTATTTTTTTGTATAATATGAAAGTTGATGTCACACCGCAAGAAATGTGACCTTTATTCTAAGCAACAAAATTGTGATAAAGCCCTGTGTACCATCAACAATTACCACTCTATGTGCAGCTGGGCTCCAGAATTTCATGGTGACCGGAAACCCACCAGAGCAATGAAAAGTCACTGTGGGGGACACACATGTAGGCAGGAAGTGGCTGCAAAGAGGCAGCAGAAGATCAGCAGCGCTGGAATACTTTTCACCTTTTTTTTTGTATTTTATTTACAATGTCACTAAGGCTTTGTTTAGATGTGCAAGTTGGGTGGTAATAATGTGCAGTAGAGATGTTTTTGCCACCCTTAAGCTCCATTAGGCAGGAGATGAGGGCGTTTTACATGCCGCAGTCACGATGCATTCGGCATAATAAGAAGTTTCCCCCATATCAGATTTTTTAGTGTCACTCTTTCTGGCCAGCCTATAACCCTGATGTAATGGTGGAGTTATTGACTGGCTGCTCTGCTGTGAGTAAGTTAGGGTTAGGGGGGCGCAAATTACTTGTCTTACCCCTGGCGCTGACAACCCCACACTACGCTATAAAAAATTGGCTCCTAACTTTTTTAGCCGGCTCCTAGATTCAAGGCAAATTTGTCAAGCTCTGGATTAATCGTTTAGTTGTCGATTAATCGATTGTTTGTTTCGGCCCTACTATACTGTATAACTTCTATGAAATGCTACTTTCTTGTCTGAGACAAAATCTCAGATCTCAGGACTCAGTTGGTGCTTTCCTTGTTCTACTTTTGCATGAGCTATCACAGAACATAAGGGACCAGACAAACAGCTTGATTAAAAGCTTCTAAATAGCATTTGGGCTGCTCTTCCATAGCTCCAAAATGGAAATAAAATGTGATCTATTCAGTTATTTTATCAACTACTCATTAAAGCACTCCTGAATGTCCAACTGAGCAGAGATTTTCCTTAATTTTTCCAGAAAAATCCAACTTTCTGGGTCACCTGAGTCATTTTCTTGGAGTCACCTTTGCGGTGGGAGGAAGGAGGATCTCCCGCGGTTTCCTTCTTAATGGCTCCTGTAAACCTGTTTTTGCTTTCCTCAAAACGTGTCAGTCCGCCGCAGGCTACAAGGCATTACATTCCAAAGAGTGACCCGTCATTAAAGGCGACCCCTTATGCCGCAAACTGACCCGTGCTATGAAAAATTCCTCAATCACTGCAAGTTCAAAGTTCAACACAATGTTTAATTATTATGTAATAACTCAACCACAAAGTCATAATATAAAAATAATATATCAATTAACAATATACATTCATAAAAGTACAATCCACAATTCTAGATGTTTCTCTTCCACTTTCCAAATGGTAAAAATAAAAGGCATACAAGAATGTCTTTTGGGTGACAGGCATCCTGCGATTCTGTTTTCGTGATTTTATCACGATTCGTCGGGCGACAATCGTGGCAAAATCGTGCCACAATTTGGGTGCCATTCAAAGTAACGGAGATCACAAGGGCGTCCCATGATTTTTGGCATTTCCGAATTGCGGGCAGAATACCGCCCACAAAACGGAACACCCTGGTGTGAATGGAGCCTTACACCTAACCTGACAAAAATCAGCGCAGCCTATAAATAATGTATCTAAAAATAATTGCAGCTATGCATCAAGGGAATCACAGACCCAAAAGTTAACCATATAAAAAGCAGGATGCAGCGCAAAAAGAAATGATAATAATAGTAAAAACAATGCAAAACATCAAAACGCGCTCTCCCTCCACCAGCTGGCACACTCCCTCACCTTAATGTTTGACCCCAGTTCCACTAGAGCAGGGATATGCAATTAGCGGACCTCCAGATGTTACAGAACTACAAATCCCATGAGGCATAGCAAGACTCTGACAGCCACAAGCATGGCACCCAGAGGCAAAGGCATGATGGAACTTGTAGTTTTGCAACAGCTGGAGGTCCGCTAATTGCATATCCCTGCACTAGAGTGTCAAACACACATACCCACAAGGGGTTAAGCAGGGCAGGTAATCCTGTGATGATGAACTCTGGATCACACTTGACACATTCAGCCCCTCAATCGAGATAGAGCGGAGCGTTCTCATCCACATCAGTAGCAAGAATACATGGCCAAAGAGAGAGGAGGGAGATCTAAGTGTACACAGTTTAACCACTTCAGCCCCGGAAGGATTTCCAGCTTTAGGACCGGAGCACTTTTTGCGATTCGGCGCTGCATCGCTTTAACTGACAATTGCGCGGTCGTGCGACGTTGTACCCAAACGAAATTTGCGTCCTTTTTTTCCCACAAATAGAGCTTTCTTTTGGTGGTATTTGATCACCTCTGCGTCATTTCTGATCGCCGCTATAAACAAAAGAAGAGCAACAATTTTGCAAAAAACCCCAAATTTCTTACTTTTTGCTAAAATACATATCCAAAAAAAATATAAAAAAACATTTTTTTTCATCGGTTTTGGCCGATTTATATTCTTCCTCATATTTGTGATAAAAAAAAAATCGCAATCAGCGTTTATTGATTGGTTTGCGCAAAAGTGGTTGCGTTTACGGATGATGAGAATTCATTTCTGGGGTTTTTATTATTATTTTTTTTTTTTACTAGTAATGGCGGCGATCTGCGATTTTTAGCGGTACTGCGATATTGCGGCGGACATGTCGGAACATTTTGACACTTTTTTGGGACCATTGGCATTTATACAGCGATCAGTGCTATAAAAATGCACTGATTACTGTGTAAATGCCATTGGCAGGGAAGGGGTTAACCTGCAGGGGGCGCTCTAAGGGTTAACTGTGTTCCCTGGGTGTGTTCTAACTTTGGGGGGACTGCCCTAACAGGAGAAGGGAAGTGATCACAGCTTCCATGTAGAGGAAGGCTGTGATCACAGTCCTTCCCCCTCTCACAGAACGGAGGTCCGTGTTTACTTACACGGACCTCCGTTCTTTCACTCCGGGGGGGGGGGGCATTGCGGGTGGCCGGCGGAGATCGACTCCGCCGCACCCGCTCCCTGGCCCTCCCCGGACACAGTGAGTGCGCGGGCGTGCCTCTGTCGGAGCGCGCTCGCTCACTGGGCTCGATCTCGCGGCCGCCGTCGTATGACGGCGGTTTGCGTTATCGAGCCACACTGTCGCCGTCAATTGCCGACCACGCTTACAAACAGGCGTCTTGTAAACAGCATAAGTAGAAAATCTAAAGATCACATGGATCAGTACAGCAGCACAGACCACGGCATCCATCCGACAGCAGCTCCTGTGGACGACAGCGGGTGACGTCACACAGGCTCCCCTCCCATACGCGTTACGGCAGTCACGTGCCTTCTTCAGCGGGGCGATCTCCCTCCTCTCTCTTTGGCCATGTACTCTTGCTATTGATGTGGATGAGAACGCTCTATCTTGATTGAGGGGCTGAATGTGTCAAGTGTGATCCAGAGTTCATCATCACAGGATTACCTGCCCTGCTTAACCCGTTGTGGGTATGTGTGTTTGACCCTCTAGTGTAGTGGTTCTCAACTCCTGTCCTCAGGACCCACCAACAGGCCAGATTTTCAGTATTGCCTTGGGGAGATGCAGACTAGAATGCTGCAATCACTGAGCAGCAAATTATATCATCATTTCAGTTATCCTGCAAACCTGGCCTGTTAATGGGTCCCGAGGACAGGAGTTGAGAACCACTACTCTAGTGGAACTGGGGTCAAACATTAAGGTGAGGGAGTGTGCCAGCTGGTGGAGGGAGAGCGCGTTTTGATGTTTTGCATGCCCACCTTGAGGAGTTTCTACAGTGAATCATCCCGTTGTGGAACTGCACTTAATCTGAACTTTTATATGAGATATGAGTTTTTAGTTTGGTTTCAGATTACTATTGGACTTGAACTATTTTTACTATTATTATTATTTCTTTTTGCGTGGACATCCTGCTTTTTATATGGAGCCTTACACCTGCTTAAAACTATAAAAGTTTTCTTTTCAGAGAGAAAAAATGAAAAGGAAAAGCCAATTCTGCTCCATTCACTAAAGCAGATCGCATGCGGTATGTAGGTGTCCAGACACATTTTCCCTAAATATCGCATGCAATCTTGAAATTGTTAAATCACTATGGCATTTTGCTGTGTAACATTTTAAAAAAAGAAAATAACAAACATGTCTATACTTATCAGCTCTGTGCAATAGAATTGCACAGAGCTGCCATGAACCTCCTGTTCTCAGGTCCCCCGCCGACACTCCTGGCCCCCCCTCTCTGTCCAGTGACCCCATAGGAAGCCGCTTCCCATTGGGGCACTCATGCGGGCACGCTCCCGAGCCCCGCCCCCTTGTCACTGGCTTTGATTGTCAGCACTGGGAGCCAATGTCTCAGTAAAGCCTATGAGACAAGGACATAAGTGAAGAGAAGAGCTGCAAACGTGCACAACACTGGATCAAATGAGGGCTCAGGTAAGTATGGGGGGGGGGATACTGCTGCCTAAATATATTTTACCTTAAAGCAAGGAGAACCACTTTAAATGCATGCGGTATTTAAGGAATGTAAAAATATAGTAGCTAAATTTGAGTAGTCTCTGCCAGTTTTTGGATCAGTTCTCTCAACAGTAATACATAGGTACCTAAATATGGAATTATGGAAATCATTGGGTTTGATTCACTTAACCACTTGCCGACCGGCCGCAGTACATATACTGTACCTGTACATCATTTCATGCAATAGACAGCGGGGGCGCATGCACCGATTGACCAGAAGGGGAGCCAATCAGCAGGTCTAGTGGACGCGATGTCCTCCGGCCACCCACGATCGCTCCACAGAGAGGCAGGACAGGGATCTGCCTATGTAAACAAGGCAGACCACCGTTTTAACAGGGATGGACACAGAGATCTTCTGTTCCTGCTAAACAGGGACACGGATCTCTTTGTACATACAGTGAGTCCACCCTTCACAGAGCTCCTGCTCTCACATACCACCTAACGTGAGTATGGGCAGGACATATCCACCCTGTCCTTTCCATCCACAAGTAATATTTTTATATATTTGTCCATGGTTCAGATACAATAATATCACTGGCTATTTGCTTTTTATAGAGTTTGCATCTAAACCTTCTGGGGCTGAAGTGGTTAAAGTATAGCTAAAAAACAAACATTTTTTTCCGTTTTGGATAGAGTGGAGGTGGATTAGAACCCCTTGTCAGAACATACAGTATGCCATATGTAGTGGAGATAGTTTACTTTTTCACAATTTTTTTTAGAAGTGTCTTCCCACTGACATCATTAATCTTATTCTTTTTAGCCATCTGTAAGGGAGTAATTCTTCCCAGTGACCATCACACTAATGTATCAGGAGTTGTAGATATAGTCATTTTTAGCAGGGGTTCCCTGACACTGGAAAGTTGTTTTAAGGGTTCCTCTATGTTGGAAAGGTTGCTTGAAAATGTAACTAAAGGCAACACTTGTTTTCAATTTGGATAGAGTAATGGAGGGTTAGAACCCCTGCTCTTTTTTATTTTTTTTGCCATCTGTGTCCCATTGGGGAGAGCTAGTGGTGTGATGTCAGTGCACATGGGCATGTTTGGAAACATTGTGGCCGTGCTGAAATATGTTTATTGCTTGATTGCTCCTCACGTTTTGTAAGTGCAATGCTTTTTATTCAATAAATATATATTGCTACAGTATAGAACTATGAGTACACAGAACATGGAAATGCAATTATTTTAGTAGATATAAACTGCTAAATACTTCATTTTCCATCAGCAGTATTTACCAGTCTTGTGCCTTCTATCAGTGTCTGGTTAAAGCTTGTAGGAGGAGTTTTCATTCTACCCTGACTGTCCTATGAGGCTGCAGGACCCCTGACCCTCTGTACGGACAGTGCTGATTGGCCCTGTGCTGCACACTCCCAAGAAAAAAGAAAAAAAAGCTTCTCTAGCAATACGCACCAAACTGAACAAGTGCCTCCAAGGCTCTGTACTATCAGAAGCTGGATTGGGGACAGTGGAAGAAGGGAAGACAGGATCAAACAACTTTTTTACAGAATTACATTTACACAGGATTAACCACTTAGGTTCCACAGTGAGTATAACAAGCAAGCTTTACTGCATCTCCATTATTTGAGATATTGTACATAATTTAAGATATTGCATATCGCTTGGATATGAATTACTGGTTGGAATGTGTGATAGTTGAAGAGACAGCATATTTCTTTTTTGGGATATGTTCATGTGGGTCCTGTGTTCAGGATCTTCTTAAGTGCAGCAGTCTCGTTCTATTAGTGACTGAGCGCAAGTTCCAAATTTTATATACACATTGGAGAGATTTACCTTTACTTCCTGTCCCATGGCCAAAACAGGAAGTGAGAGGAAAATCCCTGCAAATTAAGGGAATTCCTTGGGGACCCCCAGCTCACCATTACTAGTGTCCCCATTGGAAAATTCCCCCTCTATTACTTTTCTCGGGACAACCAGAAAACCCCAAATTTGAGATTTCCTTTTAATTTCGCTTTCAATGATAATGGCAAACAGGACATAGGCGAGCCTCCCTAATGAGGGCAAAGACAGTAATAAAAACCTAATAGGTATTCTAATACCTCTCCACCTTATCCAAAATTTAAAAAAAAAAGCTTTTCCTTTAGTTATACTTCAAGTAAATACAAATACAGTTGTGCTCATAAGTTTACATACCCTGGCAGAATTTGTGATTTCTTGGCCATTTTTCAGAGAATATGAATAACACAAAAACATTTCTTTCACTCATGGTTAGTGTTTTTGTTTTGTTGAAGCCATTTATTATAGATCAACTGTGTTTACTCTTTTTAAATCATAATGACAACAGAAACTACCCAAATGACCCTGATCAAAAGTTTACATACCCTGGTGATTTTGGCCTGATAACATGCACACAAGTTCACCCAAAGGGGTTTGAATGGCTATTAAAGGTAACCATCCTCACCTGTGATCTGTTTGCTTGTAATTAGTGTGTGTGCATAAAAAGCCAATTTGTTTCTGGACTCCTGACAGACCCTTGCATCTTCCATCCAGTGCTGCACTGATGTTTCTGGATTCTGAGTCATGGGGAAAGCAAAAGAATTGTCAAAGGATCTGCAGGAAAAGGTAGTTGAACTGTACCAGGAAAGGGATATAAAAAGATATCCAAGGAATTGAGAATGCCAATCGGCAGTGTTCAAACTCTAATCAAGAAGTGAAAAATCAGGGGTTCTGTTGAAACCAAACCACGGTCAGGTAGACCAACTAGAATTTCAGCCACAACTGCCAGGAAAATAGTTTGGGATGCAAAGAAAAACCCACAAATAACTTCAGGTGAAATACAGGACTCTATGAAAACATGTGGTGTGGTTGTTTCAAGATGCACAGCAGTGGCGGCTGGTGAAGTTTCAGGATTGGGGGTGCCAGGCCCCGCCCTTCCTTTTTGACCCCTCCTACTTCTCATAAGCCCCACCCCTTATAGAATCCACCCACTCCATTCCCTGTATTCAACATATTGTGTCAGGAGTATATAGCTCAGCATCACAGTAAACAGTATACAGCTCAGCATCACAGGTGGGGTATATTGCAGCCAGTAACACAGTATGCAGCCAATACACAGGTATTGTAGCCAGCCAGTACACAGTCATTGCCAGTACACAGGTATTGCTGCCAGCCAGTACACAGTTATTGCCAGTACACAGGGATTGCAGCCAGCCAGTACACAGGTATTGCCAGCACACAGGTATTGCAGCCAGCCAGTACACAGGTATTGTCAGTAAACCAGTATTGCCGCCAGCCAGTACACAGTTATTGCCAGTACACAGGTATTGTAGCCAGCCAGTACACAGTTATTGTAGCCGGACAGTACACAGGTATTGTAGCCAGCCAGTACACAGGTATTGTAGCCAGCCAGTACACAGATATTGTAGGCAGCCAGTACACAGGTATTTCCGCCAGCCAGTACACAGGTAGTATCAGTACACAGGTATTGCAGCCAGCCAGTACACAGTTATTTCCAGTACACAGGTATTGCCACCAGCCAGTATACAGGTATTGCCAGTACACAAGTATTGCCACCAGCCAGTACACAGGTATTGTCAGTACACAGGTTGCAGAGCCCAGCAGCACAGCAGTACTTACCTCAGAGGGACTCGTCAGTCCGCTCTCACTCCCTCGGTCAGCGGGATCACTGGCGTGCGTGCAGTCCAAGTACCAGCACGTCTGCCAGTCCCACCCCCTGCCCCGCTCCTGACCAATCATTCGCTGTCTGGAGGACAGTGACTGAGGCCAGAGCCAATCAGTGTATAAAGGTGTGCACCTCTATACACTTTAATGGCTGACCAATGGGCTTTGGGGATTGCTGTGAATCGACAGCAAATCTCCCAAAAAAATCCAGCCAGCCATATACCGGCGCACGCTATTTTTTTTTTTTTGACAAGGATCAGTGGGGGGGCGGGCGGCGCACTAGCGCCAGAAGAAAGCCATTACTACGCAAATGCCACAAAATATCCCACTTACAATACGCCAAACAGCACAGAGACAAGCCTCAATCCTTCTGGCACAAAGCCATTTGGAGTGATGAGACCAACATTAAGCTGATGTTTTGGGGATGTGTGAGCTACAAAGGTACAGGAAATTTGGTCAAAACTGATGGCAAGATGAATGCAGTATGTTATCAAAAAATACTGGAGGAACATTTGCATTCATCAGCCAGGAAGCTGCACATGGGACGTACTTGGATATGCCAACACGACAATGATCCAAAACACAAGGCCAAGTTGACCTGTCATTGGCTACAGCAGAATAAGGTGAAGGTTCTGGAGTGGCCATCTCAGTCTCCTGACCTCAATATCATTGAGCCACTCTGGGGAGATCTCAAACTTGCAGTTCATGCAAGACAGACTAAGAATTTCCAGGAACTGGAGGCTTTTTGCCAAGAGGAATGGGCAGCTTTACCATCTGAGAAAATAAAGAGCCTCATCCACAAATACCACAAAAGACTTCAAGCTGTCATTGATGTTAAAGGGGCAATACACGGTATTAAGAACTGGGGTATGTAAACATTTGATCAGGGTCATTTGGGTAGTTTCTGTTGTCATTATGATATAAAATGAGTAAACACAGTTGACTGATAATAAATGGCTTCAGCCAAACACTAACCATGAGTGAAAGAAAAGTTTTTGTGTTCTCATTCATATTCAAAAATATATCATTCATATCTGAAAAATGGCCAAGAAATCATAAATTCTGCTAAGGTATGTAAACTTATGAGCACAACTGTATCTTTATAAATGTCAAATATTGAAGGAAAATAGTATCAAAAATCACACATATATAATTACCCTACTTCCATCATTAAAAAAGACAATGTGGTATTTTTTATTGGTGGAAGAAGGGTATTTATTTGTGATTTTTTTTAATACTATTTTCATTTAGTATTTGACATTTATAAGCCCTGGTTCACACCAGTGTGGCTTTGAAGTTGCACTACTTCAGCGTGACTTCAAAGCCACAGATCAGTGCAATTTGGACCTCCAATTTCATTGCGCAATAGAGTAGTGCAGGAACTTTTTTCGGAATTGCAACGATTTGATCGGTTTTATTGCCAGCAATGGGGTGTGACAGAGTAAAAGTTATTTTGTATTTACTTAAAGTGATTGTAAAGTCTTGTTTTTTTTTTCTTTAAAAATACAAACATATTATACTTACCTGCTCTGTGCAGTGGATTTGCACAGAGCATCCTGGATCCTCCCCTTCTCAGGCCCCTCTTCGGCTCTCCTGGACCCTCCCTCCTGATGAGTGCCCCCACAGCAGCCCCACAGTACACAGCACCCCAGCCAAGCTGCAGCTCAGTGTTTCCATTCAGACACGGAGTCGTGGTTCGGCCCTGCCCCCCTCTCTGCTCAGTGGCTAACTGACTTCGACTGACAGCAGTGGGAGCCAATGGCTCTGTGTCTCAGCCAATCAAAAGGTCCCAGACGACCGAGGCACTCGTGCACATTGCGGGATACAGATAGGGCTCGGGTAAGTACTGGGGGGGCTGAGTTGTGACCAATAGGAAAGCGATTAAAAGAACAATTTATTTTTAAATAAATGATAATATGACTAACATTTTTAACATATTAAAGAATTAGCTATCACGTCACTTCTTTTGCAATCCGCCAGGTATTGGAAGCTGTGACAGCCAAGGATGGGCAGGTAAGGACCCGGAGGGGTTTGCCCCCCCTCCAAAAAAAAAAATGTTATCACCAGCCGCCACTGTGCTAAACCATTTTACCTCTTTATTAGCACTAAAAACTGATAGGCGTTCTAATCCTTCTTCACTGTATCCATCCCACAGGATATTGCATGAGATAAAATACTGCATGGTTTTATGAGATAAATACTGCACATTTCAGAAAAACATTGCGTGCAGTATTTTATAAGTGATTTTTTTAGTGAATGCTGTGATGGTATGAAAGGCATAGTGGTAGACGGACGCTACCTGTCACCTCGTATGCGTTCATATGAATTGGATTAAACTGAGTCTGGTCTGGATTTTACCAGCCACCGTGCAGGGGAGGGCTGGGCCAGGGTGCAGGGTGGCAACTGCCCCCCAGGCCACCCTAACTTACATTCAAAATGGCCGACCGCCGCTGCCCGCTCACACTTTTTTCTTCTTGTGGAGGAAGGAAGCAGGGGCCAGGGGCGCAGCCACCAACTAACTACAGGCAAAGGGGGGGGGGGCACCCAGGGCCGGCTGTGCTGATGGGCACTGGCGAACCTGCATTGATGGGCACTGATCAGGTTGCATCTGATAGGCACTGGTGAGGCTGCATTGATGGGCACTGGTGCGGCTGCATTGATGGGCACTGATGAGGCTAAGCTGATAGGCACTGATGAGGCTGCATTGATGCATTATTTTTGTTAAACTTCCTTTGTTGCTATTAACATTAAATTATGTTACCACATTGTATCATATTTGTCTTGCTTCATAACATCATTATCCGTTCTAAAACCAGGTGGGCATGGATGGTGAGCTGATCCAGAGTTTGTGCTCTGCTGGAGTCCACCAGCAGGTGGCTTAAATAATCAGGAAGAGATCTCACTTTAGCTCTGCCCTGGAACTCAGAGGGGAAATCAGAGGGAGCTTTGTGTCTGTTTGGACTTTAAAAAAGACAAGGTTTGCATTTTGGCTTATGTTTTGTGGCTGTCAGGGGCCAGCCCCACATCGTATAGTGAGGAAACTGTACTGTTTAGTTTAGCGCTGGACGGCAAGGATTTATTTCTGGTTTTGTTTGTTTTAACCTGCAAACCTATTTTTTAAATAAACCTGGCAAGCTGCGAACGTTGACTGCATGCTGACTATTTTCCTCAGGAAAGATGATCCCCACGAGCTAATCTCCCCCAATGCCAAAACTTTTTTGAAAAATGTTATGCTGTATTTTACTGCATTTCTTAAAACAGTAGATACCATTTTGTATAGGGAGCCCATTATGTTTTATAAATCAGCAAAGACAATAAAATAGGTCAGTGCTGTAACAGGGGTCAAACACTTTTTGTCAGACCCCTTGTCCAAAGGGAAGGGTGAGGATTCCTAACTACATAAGGGCTGTGCTGTGTGACAGAAGTAAATGCAGGCAGTGAAATACAGCTATTATGGAGGATTGGACAGGATGGGACATTATGGGGGCTATTTATAAAACATTAGTTGGAGGAATTGCATCAGCATTCACCCAGTCTGCAGAATGTTTCCCTGTATTTTCTCTAATACATTTACTTCCTATGATCATCAGCTCCATCTAGTGGCATAATTGTGTATTTTTTCTGATTGAGGAATTAAAAAAGAAAATACCACATTTTGGCCACCAGGTGGAGCTGATAATTATGTCTAGTGACACAGCACTAAAAACTTGCCGGGGTTTTAACATACCTCCCAAGAGATGGGAATGAGGGACACCGGATAGCATGGGTGTCCGCAGAACTTTTTCCA
>BLSH010116461.1:751838-764442 GCA_018402905.1 Glandirana rugosa
ATATATATATATATAGTGTGAGAGGTTAGCTCAATGGGGATCACATTCCCTGGGGAAAAAAGCAGTCCAAATGGCAGATTTGCTTAAAATCTGGCTTGTTGCCAGGTTTATTAAAAAGATTGCATGTAAAAAATCAGATAAATAAAACAGAAAATAAATCCTCGCCATCCAAGCACTAACTAAACATTTCAGTTTTTCCTAACTGAGCGGTGCAGGGCCTCTCCCAGACACCCACAAAACATGGACAGTGCAAAGCTTTTTGTCTCAGTCCATAAGCAAACTTCCATATGTCAGCTCTCTCAGGCTGATGGCTGCTGAGTCCCAGGCCAGAGCAAAACTCTACTCTCTTCCTGATTATTTAAATCACCTGATGGTGGACTCCAGTGGACCACAAAATCTGGTCCGGAACCAAAACTGCCATGGTGGCTGGTAAAACCCAGACCGGATCCCACCTTCGTCCACTGCAAATGAACGCATGTGAGGCGACACGTATCATCCATCGATCACCTCGCCTCGTATAACGTTACAATATATATATATTATATACAGTATCTCGCAAAAGTGAGTACACCCCTCACATTTTTGTAAATATTTTATTCTATCTTTTCATGTGACACTTTTCTACAATGTAAAGTAGTGAGTGTACAGCTTGTATAACAGTGTAAATTTGCTGTCCCCTCAAAATAACTCAACACACAGCCATTAATGTCTAAATCGCTGGCAACAAAAGTGAGTACATCCCTAAGTGAAAATGTCCAAATTGGGCCCAGAGTGCCAATATTTTTTGTGGCCACCATTATTTTCCAGCACTGCCTTAACGCTCTTGGGCATGGAGTTCATCAGAGCTTCACAAGTTGCCACTGGAATCCTCTTTCACTCCTCCATGATGACATCACAGAGCTGGTGGATGTTAGAGACCTTGCGCTCTCCTCCACCCAGTGTTGCCAACCTCCCGCAGCATTTTTTACTGGCAAAACATGGACAATTTACTGGCGGAGCACATTTTTTACTGGCAACCTGAAAAATAACTGTACTCCTATTGTTCACTGATTTTTACAAACTGTCAGTAAATTTACTGGCGGTTGGCAACACTGCTGCTGGGGCCCAAGGACCGCACCTCCGTCACCAAAGGGCCACAGGTTGGGCACCAGGGCATTAGATGTGAATGCAGTCTCCATCCAGGGGTGCTGCTGCACGATGCGGATTTCTTCTGAATGAGCCCCAGGCACCCCCAGCATCTAAATCCCCACCCCCACGGAAATTCTAAAGTAACCCACAAGACAAAAGTGGCAAACGCGCCATAAGCCGCTGAATACGTATTCTGACCACCCAGCGCCTCACGCCCTGAATAGCATCAAACAGGCCCTGTAAATGATTTTTTTATTTTATTTTAAACTTGGGGGGAAGTCACAGACGGACACATAAATAAGGTCAAGCCGGTGACACGGCCACACAAGGGGACAGGTGTGTAGGTAGAAGGTGAGATCACCTACCTGAAGAGATGGAGGATCCGGACAGGCTGGAGTTGCTGGACGCTGCCATGCTGGTGTGGAGAGCGAAGTAGAGAGCGGTGTATGGAGCGGCTCTAGCCCATATCAGAGCGGAGCCGCACGGTGCAGTCCCCAGCCTCCTCCACTTTGTCTGCACTTCCTGCTCTGTCAGATGACGTGCACGCTCGGCTTTATTCAGCTCCCCGTCCTTCCAGGTGTCACCGGTCCCGCAGCCTTGTCACCCCGATGTCCCGGCTCCGCTGGACTGTAGGATGAGCGGTGACAGCAGAGAGAGGGGCCCGGTGGAGCCTCCCCTCCTCGTTGCAGACTGCAGTGTGGGCTCATCGCTGTAGTGTGTGGGTGATGGTGGGGATCGTCCCTGCAGCTCGGCACTCGGCAGGCTTCGGAATGGCGGCGGGCGCGGCACATGCGCAGTTGCACTGTCGGCCCGCAGCCATCCTTTTTACGGGCACCGCTGTCCGTAACGGACATTCGCGGACAGCCAGAAAATAGACTGGGATTTACTGGCTGTCCGCGAATTAACGGACGGTTGGCAACACTGCCTCCACCTTCCATTTGAGGATGCCCCACAGAAGCTCAATAGGGTTCAGGTCTGGAGACATGCTTGGCCAGTCCATCATCTTTACCCTCAGCTTCTTTACCAAGGCAGTGGTTGTCTTGGAGGTGTGTTTGGGGTTGTTATCATGTTGGAATACTGCCCTTCTCCCCAGCCTCTGAAGGGAGGGGATCATGCTCTGCTTCAGTATGTCACAGTACATGTTGGCATTCATGGTTCCCTAAATGAACTGTAGCTCCCCAGTGCCGGCAGCACTCATGCAGCACCAGACCATGGCACTTCCACCCCTATGCTTGACTGTAGGCAAGACACACTTGCCTTTGTACTTCTCACCTGGTTGCCGCCACACACGCTTGACACCATCTGAACCAAATACATTTATCTCGGTTCCAGTAATCCATGTCCTTAGTCTGCTTGTCTTCAGCACACTGGTTGAAGGCTTTCTTGTGCATCTTCTTTAGAAGAGGCTTCATTCTGGGATGACAACCATGCAGACCAATTTGATGCAGTGTGCGGCGTATGGTCTGAGCACTGACAGGCTGACCCTCCACCCCTTCAACCTCTGCAACAATGCTGGCTGCACTCATACGTCTATTTCCCAAAGACAACCTCTGGATATGGCGCTGAGCATGTACACTCAACTTGTTTGGTCGACCATGGTGAGCCCTGTTCTGAGTGGAACCTGTCCTGTTAAACCGCTATTTGGTCTTGGCCACCGTGCTGCAGCTCAGTTTCAGGGTCTTGGCAATCTTCTTATAGCCTAGTCCATCTTTATGTAGAGCAGCAATTCTTTTTTTCAGATCCTCAGAGTTTTTTGCCATGAGGTGCCATGTTCAACTTCCAATGACCAGTATGAGAGATTGAGAACGATAACACCAAATTTAACACACCTGCTCCCCATTCACACCTGAGACCTTTTTTACACTAACCAGTCACATGACACCAGGGAAGGAAAATGACTGATTGGGCCCAATTTGGACATTTTCACTTAGGGGTGTACTCACTTTTGTTGCCAGCGGTTTAGACATTAATGGCTGTGTGTTGAGCTATTTTGAGGGGACAGAAAATTTACACTGTTATACAAGCTGTACACTCACTACTTTACATTGTAGCAAAGTATCATTTCTTCAGTGTTGTCACATGAAAAGATATAATAAAATATTTTCAAAAATGTGAGGGGTGTACTCAGTTTTGTGAGATACTGTATGTGTCAGGTAAGTCAGTGTAGGTGTCAGGTAGGTCAGTGTAGGTGCCAGGTTGGTCAGTGTAAGTGTCAGGTAGGTCAGTGTAGGTGCCAGATAGGTCAGTGTGTCAGGTAGGTCAGTGTAGGTGCCAGGTAGGTCAGGGTAGGTGTCAGGTAGGTCAATGTAGGTGCCAGGTAGGTCAGTGTAGGTGTCAGATAGGTCAGTTTAGTGGTCAGCACTGATGGGCACTGGTGAGCCAGGCAGCAACCAGCAAGTGACCCTACTACAGCCGCATCCTCCCACCCCCAGGTTCATGTCCCACCCCTCCCCCAGCTCCACGGCTTGGACTGCGGGCTGAAGCCCCTGATCCCCCCCCCCCCCCCCTTGTAACTCCCCTGCTGACATTCCTGATAAGTAAGGTAAATGATGAAAAATCAAGTCATGCTTGAGAGGTAGCGCTTCATAACCAATCAAGGGTGGACAGGCAGAGTATTACAGATGACCACAGATGATTGGTTCCCCTAATATACTGCATGGGAATTTTATGACTTTTCATCTTTAAAATAACAGTTATCAGTGTGAGATGAGGTTTTTCTTTGAGCTCAAAAAGTGTTTTATGTCTTTGTTGTGTCTCAAATCATTATCGCCTCCATCTCTGCTTCTGATTTACAGCAGGAAAAAAGGAAAATAAAATTTGAGGTCTACAGCGGTTCCACAGCGTGAAAATCTGTCCTTAGGTAGATAACAGCCTTCCGCTGCTTGGAGCACCTCAGCTGCGGACAGATAGGCTCAGCCAGCTTCTTGCTGAGCCTTAACAATATCTGATCCGGTTGGATACACTATTTGTGCATTGAATTATGCCAGGGATGTTTTTGCTGATCGCACAACATGACCAGGCTGTGCAAACGCTCATTAGTACGTGTGACCAGAGCCGCTTTAGGACATGGGCCTGGGGCAAGGAATAAATTAGGGAGATCTTAGTAGAAAGGGAGGTAAGATGACCGGGGGCACTAAAAGCGCAGGCAGTAAACACAAAATCAAGCAGAAAAAAAAATCCTGTGTTTTTCTTACTTTCAATTGCTAAAATAGCTACATTAAAAAATGCTGTAGGCATTACTCATTTAAAAGGGCACGTCTTTTTTTCAAGTGTTCATCATTAAATTTAATGCAAGTTATGACATTTTCTGACAGTTCAGTAGTTATTTGCTGAATATGGCCTCTATGGAAGAAGTGGCTGCTCGGATGCTTGGAAAGAATTCTGGTCTTTTACATATCTCTGCTGTACATCAGTCTTTACCCACTCTAGCAAAGCCACCTCCTTCCAGGTGCAAACCCTTAAGGGGTAACTCCATTTTCCTGGAAAAACATGTAGCAAAAATATATAAATATATAAACTAAACTATTGTCAAAAATATTGGGACACATGCCTTTACACGCACAAACTTTAATGACATCCCTGTCTTAGTCCGTAGGCTTTAATATTGAGTTGACACTCCCCTTGCAGCTATAACAGCTTCAACTCTTCTGGGAAGGCTGTCCACAAGGTTTAGGAGTGTCTATGGGAATGTTTGACCATTCTTCCAGAAGCGCATTTGTGAGGTCAGGCGCTGATGTGGACGAGAAGGCCTGGCTCCCAGTCTCTGCTCTAATTCATCCCAAAGGTATTCTGTTAGGTTGTGGACTCTGTGCAGGCCAGTCAAGTTCCTCCACCCCAAACGTGCTCATCCATGTCTTTATGGACCTTGCTTTGTGCAGTGGTCCAAATCATTTGTTGGAGGGGGGATTATGTTGTGGAGTTGTTTTTTCAGGGGTTGGGCTTGGCCCCTTAGTTCCAGTGAAGGGAACTCTTAAGGCTTCAGCATACCAAGACATTTTGGACAATTTAATGCACTCAACTTTCTGGGAACAGTTGGGATGGCCCCTTCCTGTTCCAACATGACTGTGCACCAATACACAAAGCAAGATGCTTGTAAAGGCAGGCGTCCCAATACTTATATATATTGCTAAACATATATATAATTGCCACACAAACCATATTGCATTTGAATGTTATTAAAATAACGTTTCCATTTCAATCCGCAGTGTGTACACCATTTGTGTACTGAACACCTCCAAAAATGTCATTTCCTGTTTATGTGATTGGCTCACTGATTTTCCCAGAATTCTACACTAAGATACAAATCAGATTTGAAGCATCCTAAATTTTGGTGAGATACTCCCCAAAGGTAAATGACTTCTAAAGCGATGCAGACCCTGCAACTGTTCTCATAGAACACAAAGTGCACCAGATGATTATAATGAACCAGACCCTCTCATTCAGAAGTAGTATGCAAAAAGCATGCTTATTCATTTAAAGCAGAAACAGCTAGGAATCTGCAACAACATTTGTTAAAATCCTTGTAATGTACATTGTTCAT
This sequence comes from Glandirana rugosa, assembly GCA_018402905.1. Classification (NCBI taxonomy): domain Eukaryota; kingdom Metazoa; phylum Chordata; class Amphibia; order Anura; family Ranidae; genus Glandirana; species Glandirana rugosa. Next base: position 757,507 of record BLSH010116461.1, read on the forward strand.
CCAGAGTGGATTTATTTTCCTAAACAAAAGTGGGGTTAGAATTTAATGCAAATGTACAATTTTTTCAATTACATTGTTTCGAGAATAATATTTATGACCATCCGGTCTCCTTATTAGTGGTTCTTTGTTGTCATTTCTTTTTATTTATGTACATGGTAGCAGTTTATTTCCCCCTTATATAGTCAAACATCCCTGCTATGCAGTGATACACAATAGTTGTGCTTTACTGCTCCTTCTTACAGTGCAGGTCTATCAGTCAGCCGACCTTCTGAAAACCATGCTCTCGTTGGGTGGCGGATATCTACGCTTAACAGTTTTATTAAAAGAGGGACATTGGGGGAGATTTGCTAAAACTGGGGCACTCAGAATCTGGTACAGCTGTGCATGGTAACCAATTAGCTTCTAAGTGTAGTATTTTAATCTTGGGAAACCCGTGATATGGAAAAAAGTGGATTTTAAAGGTGGGTGGTCTCTCAGAAAAACATCACAAACAACTTTTGTGGAATTTTTATTCCATAGAAATCTTACAACACAGAGGGGATGTACCACCACCTTTACATAAAAGCAAGATACACATTAGAACATAGTTCCATACAGGACATCAACCCTTCAATATATAATAATATTTGGAAGTGGAACACCACTACTAATTTCCAACACGTATGGCACCAAATCTATGGTTGTCTCAACTTGGTCCATAAAGCGTTGATGGAAATATTGCATAAAATGTTTACCAATGCATTTCGCCCAGAAAGGGCTTCTTCAGGAAAATGGGGCATTTTTTTGTTCAAGCAAAACCTCAGATGTTAGAATTACATCCATCCATGTGTAAGTTACATCAAATGTGGTAAAATAACTAGACCACAAATAAGCTATCAAAGTGCAATACAGCCACCCTCATTATGTGAGTCGAAAAAATATACTGTGCGATCCATGCTCAATGGCTACAGATCACTCAACCTGTCCAAAACCAAGCTCATACTATTTCCTTCCCCGCGTGCCCCTTACCTTGACTTCTCTTTCAAGATCAATGGCACAACCATCAACCTATCTCCGCATGCCAGGGTGTTAGGTGTAATCCTGGACTCTGAACACTCCTTTTGGTACCACATCCAATTGCTTTCCAAAGCTTGCCACCTCAACTTCCACAACATCTCCAAAATATGCCCTGACTAACCAATGACATCACAAAGCTTCTTATTCACTCCCTGGTTATCTCTTGGCTCGACTACTGCAACTCCCTCCTCATTGGCTTACATTTAAATAGGAAATCCCCCTTCAGTTCATCATGAATACTCCTACCAGACGTATCCACCTTACAAACCGCTCAGCATCTGCCACCCCTCTCTGGCAATCCATCCATTGGCTGCCACTCACCCAACAAATTAAATTCAAAATACTAACAACAACTTACAAAGCCATCCACAACTTGGCCCCCAGCTACATCACTAACCTAGTCTCAAAATACCAACCTAATTGTCCTCTTTGTTAATCCCAAGACCTCCTTCTCTCTAGTTCCCTTGTCATCTCCTTCTATGCTCACCTCCAGGACTTCTCTTAAGCCTCTCCGATCCTTTGGAATTCCCTACCCCAATCTGTCCGACTATCTCCTACTCTATCTCTATCCACTTTTAGGTGATCCCTGAAAACTTTTCTCTTCAGAGAAGCCTATCCTGCCTCCACCCAAATACTATACTTTCATTTTCTCCATCAGCTCATCCCCCCACAGTTATTACCTTTTGTATCACTTGACCCTTCTTTTTCGATTGTAAGCTCTAACGAGCAGGACCCTCTGATTACTCCTGTATCAATATGTATTGTAACTGTACTGTTTGCCCTAACGTTGTAAAGCACTGCGTAAACTGTTAGCGCTATATAAAGTCTGTATAATAATAACCTGCAGGACCCCACCCCGTAAACCACCACTAAGGGGGTGACATTTGCCCTTAAATGGCATGGCTGGTGACAAAAACCAATGGTAGTGTGGTCCAAGTAGCAGCTCTTCTCTCTCTGTTTTAGGTTTGATCTGAAAACAATACACTATACAGTATATACACTCCATACGATACAATTGAGCTCACCCCAACAGTCATTAAGCAGTTTTTTTAAGTAAATGTATTACAAAAAATAAGTATGGTCATTTCTATACAATAGTCACTACAAGATCATCACATTCTCTATTTCACAAGTTTTCTGTACGGCTGCATATATTGGTCCAAGCCCTGGCGGCAGCAGCAGCTTGTAAAATGTCAAAGTCTGCTGTGAGACAGGCTGCTCAACTTTGAAGAAAGCAAAGGTAAAAATTCTGGAGTGGAGTTAAAAATCTTACATAATACATCATAAATAGTCCATTCTAGAAGATCCAGCTGTCAGAAAATGTTCCCTGAGGGCGTCTGTCCCTAACAACCTTTTCCAAGTTTCAGATCTCCTAACCTATCTCAGACGCATTATAATTATTTGAACGTCTAGTTGCCCTTATGTAAGAAGTAGTATTCCCTTTAAATAGAACATTATTGTTAAAATATTACTTAATAGCAATTTGTTATATAATCTTGCAGCATAAAAATATCTGCTGTACTGCAGCAATGATAACTACTATAGGATATGTATTTTTTTATCCTTTTATTGCAATTAGAGTGCTGCAGATATTTTATTTCAGTTCCTGACACCCTCAAATATATGTAGTTCTCACATCACCTGCATCTCATTTGGAGGGACTGTCCCTCTTTCCTCAATTGTTCCTCTTTTCAGTCTGAAATATAGACTCATGGAAAAATAACCAGGTACCAAAACTTCAATCATTTAAACCCCACCACACTTTTTGAGTACTTAAAAAAGATTAGAGGTGCACCGAAATTTCGGCTGAAAATGGTGGCCAAAGGAAGAAAAGGTGTCAATAATGGCACCGAAAAGGGGGCAGTCCACCACACATTTGGGGGGTGCCATCCTGGCACGCCCCAGTCCTCCCCTTCCTCCTCCTCTCCTCGTCACACAGAGCAGCGATCTCCCTCTGTGTCACGGAGCTTAATTGTTTGGCACAGGCTGTAACAATGTCCTGCCTCCTATGATAGACGGCACGCTGATCCAATGCCAGGAAATTGAATCAGTGTGACGTGTATTATAGGAGGTGGGACTTTGTTATTCAATTCAATTTAAATCCAGCTCCGTGACACAGCGCAAGATGGCCGCTCTGATCCAGGCACCGGTGAGGCTGCATCTGACAGGCACCAGTGAGGCTGCATCTGACAGGCACCGGTGAGGCTGCATCTGACAGGCACCAGTGAGGCTGCATCTGACAGGCACCGGTGAGGCTGCATCTGACAAGCACTGGTGAGGCTGCATCTGACAGGCATTGGTGAGGCTGCATCTGACAGGCACCAGTGAGGCTGCATCTGAGGGGCACCAGTGAGGCTGCATCTGAGGGGCACCGGTGAGGCTGCATCTGACAGGCATTGGTGAGGCTGCATCTGACAGGCACCGGTGAGGCTGCATCTGACAGGCACCGGTGAGGCTGCATCTGACAGGCACCGGTGAGGCTGCATCTGAGGGGCACCGGTGAGGCTGCATCTGAGGGGTACCGGTGAGGTTGCATCTGACAGGAACCGGTGAGGCTGCATCTGACAGGCACTGGTGAGGCATTGGTGAGGCTGCATCTGACAGGCACCAGTGAGGCTGCATCTGACAGGCACCAGTGAGGCTGCATCTGACAGGCATTGGTGAGGCTGCATCTTACATTCACTGGTAAGGCTGCATCCGACAGGCACTGGTGAGGCTGCAACCGACAGGCACTGGTGAGGCTGCATCTGACAGGCACTGGTGAGGCTGCATCTGATAGGCACTGGTAAGGCTGAATCTGACAGGCACAGATGAGGCTGCATTTGATGGACACTGGTGAGGCTGCATTGATCTCTTGTATCATGTCTGCAGTCTATGACCATCTCCTGTATCATGTCTGCTAGAGGTGCACCGAATGGAAATTCTACTAATACTATTAGCAGTGCGTTTAAGTTTAAGTAAGAGATTGAAGACATGATACAAGAGATGGTTAGAAACTGCAGACATGATACAAGAGATGGTCAGAGACTGCAGACATGATACAAGAGATGGTCAGAGACTGCAGACATGATACAAGAGATGGTTAGAGACTGCAGACATGATACAAGAGATGGTTAGAGACTGCAGACATGATACAAGAGATGGTTAGAGACTGCAGACATGATACAAGAGATGGTTAGAGACTGAAGACATGATACAAGAGATGGTCAGAGACTGCAGACTGCATTTTTCTTGAGCTTTTCTTGCACTAAAGGTGTCAATAATGGCCAACGATAAAATTGTATTAATATAAATCGATGATATTAATTAAAAAGTTGAATAAAATACAATTACACAGAAAAATATAATTTTTTTTTAAAAAACTGTCATTTTTGGGTTTTTTTCAGTGAATCCTGCATTTTCGGTTTCGGCACCAAAATTTCCATTTGGTGCACCTCTAAAAAAAAAAAGATAATTAGCTTATTCCAATCAACCCAATGTGATTCTGGCAAACCAACAAAGCATCTATATTAATAATCCTTTAACCTATTCAGGACCGCCCGCCCACCACGTACTGCGGATGGGGACCCCTACAGGCACAGCGACGTACCTGTACATCGCTGGCCTCTTCCGGGTTTATGGCGTGTACGTGCATGCCCCCGTACCCACACATTAGACACAGTGGGATTTTGTCTGTGCTCAATCACAGCCCAGAGCCTTGTGTTAGCAAAAAACACAGGGCTCTGTACAGAGGGAATGATCTCTCTATTTCTTATCTCTGCAAGGCAAGGATAACAACAAAGAGATATTTAGTAAAAAGCAGCACATATTACACACTTTACACATTGTTAGGTACACAATAAACCCTTTGATAGCCCTTGATGTTAACTCCTTCCCAGCCATCATTATCATGATGTCATTAGTACAGTGACAGTGTATATTTTTAGCACTGATCACTGTAATAGTGTTACTGGTGATGCCAGTCAGTTCCCACCCAGCATCAGTTAGTGTCAGATTTCCCGCCACACTATCACTGTCCCATTATACGTCACTGATCACCGCCATTACTAGTAGAAAAAAATAATTAAATAAAAATTCCAGTATATACACCATAGTTTGTAGAAGCTATAACTGTCACACAAACCAATCAATATACACTTATTGGGATTTTGGGACATGTAGCAGAACATACACTGGCCTAAATTTATGAAGAAATTAGATTTTTAAATTTTTTTATTAGATATGTTTTATATCAGAAATATTTTTTTGTTTCAAAATTTTCGGTCATCTTTCATTTATATTATAAAAAAATAAGAAACCCAGTGGTGATCAAATACCACCAAAAGAAATCTCTATTTGTGTGAAAAGAAACGATACAAATTTCATTTGGGTACAGCATTGCATGACCGCTCAATAACCAGTTAAAGTAGCGCAGTGCTAAATAGCAAAAATTGGCCTGGTCATAACGGGGATAAAACCTTCCGAAGCTAAGGTGGTTACAGTAAAAATAAATAAACCAGAACAAATGATCTAGTTCAATACAGTGCTAAGTGTATATTTACCCCTTATTAATGTGTCACCAAAAATAAATAAATAAATAAAAAATGTTTTTCTATTTTTTTGGATCCGCCGGGTAGCGTGATTGAAGGACATTGTGGGGCACACTTTTTTTTCTTTTTTAACCGTTTGACGCCCGTGCTAAAGCCAGGTGGCTACAGCGCAGACCTACTTTGTTGGGAGGCCATCAATAGACGTCCTTCCGAGCATGCGCTGTCTGCGCCTCCCTGCAGGTAGCACGCAGCGTGCTCTGTGATCACTGAGTCTATGAGACTCGGCTGATCACAGATCGGAGGAAGGGGCTGCTCCCGGCCCCTTACCATGTGATCAGCTGTCAGCCAATGACAGCCGATCACGTGATGTAAACAGAAGCTCGGTAATCTGTATTTTTTTTCCCTTACACTGCCAGCATGAGGGGAAAAAAGAGCCGATCACCGGCTTCTGTCAGAGGGATATTGGTCCCTCACAGAGAGCCGTGGCTGCTCATCTGTGTAGTAGTAGTAGAAGCATAATGGGCTAATATGCATCGCCACTTACCTGGAAACTAAGCCTGCAGCGTCCAGCGCTGTCCCCCGTGCTGGCGGCGTCCATCATCAGCCCTTCTACCTTCAGGGGCCGCGACTCCTGCTCTGTGAATGGGCGGAGTCGCGTGACATCACTCCCGAGCATGCGCGCGGGAGCCGCCAGTCACGGCACAGGGTCAGTGGAGAAACGGCACGGAAGCCGTTTCTTCACTGCGCATGTGCCGACATGACATTGGCACATGCAAAACACTGCATATCTCCTGAACCGTGCAGGTTTGGGAGATATGCAGTGCACCTACAGGTAAGCCTTATTCTAGGCTTACCTGCAGGTTAAAGTGGTTGTCACAGGTTGACAACCACTTTAAAGCCAATCGGCCAGGATTACATATATATGAGCAGGAAGCTGGAGATGAAAGTTGCCATTCTGGGGGCATAATTGTCTCAGAGCAGCGCTATACCTTGCTGGGAAGCTGAACGCTTCACTGAAAAATGCCATGCAGTGATTGCTGGAGTGCATGTATACATAAAGTGGGTGTAAAGAGGCTGCAGGAGGTCAGCAGCACTGAGATGCAACAAAGGATGGTAAAAAGTAAAAAGATGTATTTAAAAAACAAAAAAAAGTTTTTTGTTTTTTTTTATGATGTGCAGTGCTTTCTGAATTTAAATGCCATACAGGTATGGCTTATTTCTGTTAATTAATCAACTCCCTGACCATTGTCTTTACTGATTTTGTAGTGTGTGTTTTTTCTTCATTTTCAAAGAATCTCTGTTTAAACTGTGCAGAAACCTATCCCAGAGATGGCAGGAGCACTGCTTGCAT
>BLSH010116461.1:767145-785197 GCA_018402905.1 Glandirana rugosa
GAGGACGAGGGAACACGTTGAGGTCCTTAGTGGAGGTGAGGACCGACGTGCGCTTGGGGGTCCGGAGTTCCAGTGGGGGGGTCTATCCCTACTGGAGGGCCCTTCTCCGGAGGTGTAGCGGAGGACGATGTAGAGTCTGAAGGTAGGCTGAAGAGGACGTCCAACCCGACCGAGTATCATAAATTGGTCAAGGGATGGCTGCATATCACTTTACTGCAACCGTCCCTGACCGGCAGCTAGGCCCTCCTGCAGTATACTGCAGGAGTCGAAGAGCGGCGATGACGCCCGGGGGACCCCGGGCGTGTCGCCGCTAGCGCCTAGCGAGTAGACGGCCCCCCAACACAGGGGGGGTCTAGCCCCCACAGCCGGTCACGGGGTAAAGAGCCAATTTTATTGGCTCTTTACCCCGATCTGGGGGGGACACAACCCCCCGGCAGATGAGCGATCCGCGATCGCCGCTGTGCGGGCCCCAGGGGGCCCGCAGTAGCGGCGAGAAGCTGAGGACGTCATATGACGTCCTCCCGGATCGACGGCCAGTCCCTGCCAACGTCATTTCACTATACGTCGGTAGGGAACTGGTTAAATACTATGAGCCAGCCCAACCTGCAGGAGAAGTCGGATGGAAGTCTGAGATGTAGCAGGAGGCGATGTGGAGGCCTCTTCCCGGGAGGTCATCCCTATCTGGGGGGGTGACCTTGAGGCCTGGGGGTTCGCGTGCAGCCAGGAGTGGAGGTGATTCCTGGAGTTGCACAAGGGAGCAGGAGAACAGCGGAGGTGCTACAGAGAGAGAGACTTTAAAGTGATTCACTGGTGTAGATGAGTGACTGGAGCTGGGAGAGAAAGTGCTGGAGCAGGCTGGGAGAGGAATAGTGGACAGTCTGTGGAAGCCTTGGGGGCCAGTCAGGGGAGGAAAAGCAGGTTGATGGGACCTGGAAGAGGAATGGGCTGGGCGCTGTAGTCCATCAAAGGCCCAGCTAGCACTCAAGTATTTTGCTACATATTCATATTGTGTTCCCTGGCCTGTAAAGGGTGGTCCTGAGGTCCTGCTCACACAGTGTAGGCCTCACCATGTGCTAGCCGTGGTAAAGAGAAAAGAGTAGAGAAGCTTGATAAATTTCCTTTCGACCTGGAAACTAAGTGAAGGACTGATAGTCTGTAAGTTCAGTGTTGAAGAGAGAACTGCAGGAAAAATGGTCAGCAAGTGATGTGCTGGAGAGTTGCGAGGAGTAACCGTCTGCAGTGTCAGTGTGCATACACAGGACTGTATATGGAGTTTGTGTACCATAATTCTTGGGGCATCCCCCATTCACCCCTTTTCCCCATCCAAGTAATTTCCCCTAAATAAAACAACAAAAACAAGTGCCAGCCTGGTCAGTGTCTACGGATGTGTGAAATATGGTGTGATTGAGGGCAGCTATAAGGTGAACCACTATTACCAGCTACTCCCAAGGGAGCACATGGCTATACATGGCACTACAGTTACAATACTGGATTACAATATTACCTACAGTAACATTCTATTCGAGTTGAAGGTGTCAGAAACTTATTTTTAATAATGGCCCTACTGTAACTCTTGTACATTGCAGAGCCCTTTGTTCTTCTTGTTAGTCAGTTAAAGAGGAACTGCTGAACACAAAAAGTAACGATTTGCTATGTTATAGGGAATATTTATACGGGTTCCCTAGTCACAGACTTTGGGTGTGCTACACACGCCTAATAAAAGCTCATCATTGCACACAGGATGTCCTCCCCCTTCCAGTACACAGCAATGTGAACCTAGGCTTAATGTCCTAATGTGCATGGACACATAGGATAACATTCAGCTGCTTCTACAGGCAAAACACTGAACTCCTCTCGAGGCAGTGATTTTTAAAGTGTTTCTAAATGCATTCTATGCATTAAGCTAAAAACCTTCTGTGTGCAGCAGCCCCCCAATACATGCCTGGGCTCTATCTGGATCCAGCGATGTTGCATGAGAGCCTTGGCTGTCGGGTACTCTCCCTCCTCATTGGCTGAGACAGCAGCGGGCGCCATTGGCTCCCGCTGCTGTCAATCAAAGTCAGTGAGGCAATGAGGTGAGAGAGGGGGCAGGGCAGAGCTGTGGCTCCGTGTCTGAATGGAAACACAGAGAGGCGGCTCGGCTCGGGCACTCCCATAGCAAGCTGCTTGCTGTGGGGGCACTAAGCAGGAGGGAGGGGCCAGGAGTGCCTAAGAGGTACCCGAGAAGAGGAGGATTGGGGCTGCTCTGCGCAAAGCCATTACATAGAGCAGGTAAGTATAACATGCTTGTTATTTGTAAACAAAAAAAACCCCAAGACTTTAACCACTTCAGCCCCGGAAGGATTTCCAGCTTTAGGACCGGAGCCCTTTTTGCGATTCGGCGCTGCGTCGCTTTAACTGACAATTGCGCGGTCGTGCGGCGTTGTACCCAAACGAAATTTGCGTCCTTTTTTTCCCACAAACAGAGCTTTCTTTTGGTGGTATTTGATCACCGCTGCGTCATTTCTGATCGCTGCTATAAACAAAAGAAGAGCGACAATTTTGCAAAAAAACCCAAATTTCTTACTTTTTCCTAAAATACAAATCCAAAAAAAAAATATAAAAAAACATTTTTTTTCACCGTTTTTGGCCGATTTATATTCTTCCTCATATTTGCGATAAAAAAAATCGCAATCGGCGTTTATTGATTGGTTTGCGCAAAAGTGGTCGCGTTTACGGATGATGAGAATTCATTTTTGGGGTTTTTAATTTTTTTTTTTTTTACTAATAATGGCGGCGATCTGCGATTTTTTGCGGTACTGCGATATTTTAGCGGACATGTCGGACCATTTTGGCACTTTTTTTGGGACCGTTGGCATTTATACAGCGATCAGTGCTATAAAATGCACTGATTACTGTGTAAATGCCATTGGCAGTGAAGGGGTTAACCTGCAGGGGGCGCGCTAAGGGTTAACTATGTTCCCTGGGCGTGTTCTAACTGTATGGGGGCTTGCCTAGCTGGGGAAGGGAAGTGGTCACAGCCTTCACGTAAAGGAAGGCTGTGATCACAGCCCTTCCCCCTCACACAGAGCGGAGGTCCGTGTTTACATACACGGACCTCCGCTCATTTGCTCCGGTGGGGCCATCGCGGGTAGTTGGCGGCAATCGAAGCCGCCGCACCCGCTCCCTGGCCCCCCCTGGACACAGTGAGAGCGCGGGCGCGCCTCCGGCGGCACGCGCGCGCTCACTATACTCGTTCCCGCAGCCGCCGTCGTATGACGGCGATTTGCGGGAACGAGCCACTTTGCCGCCGTCAGATGCCGATCGGTGGTCGGCAAGTGGTTAATATCAGTCTAAGGGTCCTTTCACACGAGTGGACCGCTGAGGTCCGCCTGTCAGTTTTTAGGCAGACCGGAACGGACGCTCCATTGTCCTCTATGGAGCGACGGATGTCAGCAGTGCCATGTCTGCTGACATCCAATCTGCTCCGATCCGCTAAATACAGACGGATGGAAACCCTATTTTCCATCCGTCTAGCGGATTGGATGAACACTGACAGATGGTCCGTGTTCATCCGATCCCCCATAGAGGAGAATGGAGCTGTGACAGGTCCATTTCTGCACGGAGTGCAGAGACTGACCTGTCATCCACCGGCTCAGTGGGGATCAACGGATGGATCCCCGCTGAGCAGCGGAGCCCGTCCACTCGTGTAAAAGAACCCTAATCCAGTGTGCATGGACCCTTGTCTGACAATGTTTATAAATAACACTTGCTCAGATGCTACAGAAAGATACAATGTAACATATTGTTACTTTTGTATCATACTGTTCATTCATCTGCAGATCAAAGGGATAAACTTGTAGATAATGTCAGTAAGCAACCTGACAAGTAAAATAATTTTAATTTATAAAACGGTTTCCCTGTTTAACACCTTATTAACCTGTAGTTTGCTCTAATCAGTCTTAGTTAACGGAGTTGTAAAAGCAGAAGGACTCTTGGAACCCCAACGTATAGGGAAATGCTCGGGACATTGATATAAGGAAGGACCCTAATGGGAACAGAGGGTTCATTCTGACTGATGCACTCTATATGTTGTTTTGTATGTTACTTACTCCTGGCCCCTGCACTTTATACAACAGGGGTCCTCAAACTATGGCCCTCCAGTTGTTCAGTAACTACAATTCCCATCATGCCTAGTCATGTCTGTGAATGTCAGAGTTTTACAATGCCTCATGGGATGTGTAGTTCCGCAACAGCTGGAGGGCCGTAGTTTGAGGATGCCTGCTATACAGTTTGTTATACATTACATTGTCCTGACCAAGGTGTTCATTGTCCCAACAGTTGCTGGTTTTAATACATTTCTTCTATAACTTCCTTACCGCGCTATAGCCTAAAGATGGCTACAGCTTGGGCTTAGATTGCCTGTCAGACGTCCATGGACCACAGTGGCCCTTTACCACCTGATCAGCTGTCAGCCAATGACTATTGCAATGTTTAAATATTGTTTATACTGTTTAAATATCAATTGTCTTAGTTTATACAGTAGGTAAAATAAGTACTGAACACATCACCATTTTTATAGGTAAATATATTTCTAAAGGTGCTATTGACATGAAATTTTCACTACATGTCGGTAACAACCCATGCAATCCATACATACAAAGAAACCAAAACAAATAAGTTCAGAAATTAAGTTATCTGTAATAAAATGGAATGGCACAGGGAAACAGTATTTGAAAACATGAAGAAAGGGAGGTGCAAAATGGCATGGAAAGCCATCAACTTAACTCTTTCAGTAATTAGAAAGCAATCCTGTCCCTTATCAGTGCAAATTAATATCAGCTGGTTTAGTCTCAACTGATAGCCTAGTTGAATGAAAAAAAATGACCCATGTATGGCCACCTTAAACCTTACAAAGGTAAGTAATTCAATAATTCATTTAAATAATTCATTTAGTAAACCAGTGAATTATCTGGGCTATGTCCATATACATTCTTTATTGTTTTATTTCATTCATTTAGGTATCTGTTTCAAATTCATTTCACAGAAAAAGAAAAAAAGCTTCTGACTGCTCTGAATTCGGCTACTGAATCTCTTGCAGAGGCCCCTCCTCCTGCGCTGACATCAGCTGAAGGAGCTGTAGAAACACTGGGAATGTGTATGGGGTCTTGCACCTTCTGATGAGATAACTTGTGACAGCACTAATGTCAACAGATGATATTGTTTCTCCCAGGATGAGCACAGATCACGATATAAATATATCTCTCTGTGCCCCAATGTCATCTTCCTCTGGCACAGCACTCAAGGGAACGTCTCACCTTCACTGCCGGCATCATATATAGGTTACATTGTACCCAGAGTTACATGTTAGCCAGGCCTACAGTGATTTCCACATTCTGATATATTACGGTGACCTGGAAAGTACTTTATGTTTTGACTTTTACTTGTGGCCAGTCTCTCTGGTGATGGGCTGTTAAGATAAGACCAGATAAGCTGGGTGCACAATTTTATTTGATTTTCTTCTTCCGTTTAACCAGCGGGTTGATTGAAAAAAAAACTTGGCAGATTGATACATCAATATAAACAATGTTGATGTATTGATCTCTCCCGCTGAGACATTATATTCTGAGAGGGGGGTCTCCCTCCCTGCGAGAATGCACTGATCATAAATTGAATATTCATTAATGCAGCAGTCATCTTTAACCACTTCAGCCCCGGAAGGATTTCCCAGGTTAGGACCAGAGCACTTTTTGCGATTCAGCATGGCGTCCCTTTAACTGACAATTGCGCGGTTGTTCGACTTTCTACCCAAACAAAATTTGCGTCCTTTTTTTCCCACAAATAGAGCTTTCTTTTGGTGGTATTTGATTGCCTCTGCGTCATTTCTGATCACCACTATGAACAAAAGAAGAGCGACAATTTTGCAAAAAAACCCCAAATTTCTTACTTTTTGCTAAAATACAAATCCAAAAAATATAAAAAAAACATTTTTTTCAATCGGTTTTGGCCGATTTATATTCTTCCTCATATTTTTGGTAACAAAAATCGCAATTGGCATTTAATGATTGGTTTGCGCAAAAGTGGCCGCGTTTACGGATGATAAGAATTCAGTTCTGGGGTTTTTATTTTTTTACTAGTAATGGCAGAGATCTGCGATTTTTAGCGGTACTGCGATATTGGGGACCATTTTGACACTTTTTTGGGACCAATGACATTTATACAGCGATCAGAAATTTAAATGTCCACTGATTACTGTATAAATGTCATTGGCAGTGAAGGGGTTAACCTGCAGGGTGTAGTGAAGGGGTTAACTGTGTTCCCTGGGTGTGTTCTAACTGTGGGGGGGGGGCTGGGCTACCATGGGCATAAGAGATCTAACTGATCCCAGTGACAGGGATCAGTAGATCTCCTATGCCCCCACTAACAGAGCGTGGAACCGCCGTGTTTACATCGGTGATTGTCGTTCTTTGGCTGTGGCTGCTCATCACGGCTCGCCGGCGGACATCGGGTCCGCCCGAGCCGCGGGCACACTCCTCAGGAGTACGGCGGCGTGCGCGCCCCCCTAGCAGCCACTCGCAGACCGCCGCTTTTCTATGGCGATTCGCGGGACACGTCCACACTGCCGCCGTGAATATACGGTAGGCAGCGTGGAAGTGGTTAAGGAGATCAATTTGCAACACTCATCTATGGAGTGTCTCCTGTGCAGGAGGCATCCATCTTGGCTGGGACTAATTCAATTCCAGATGTGATTGGCTGATGCAACAAAGCAAGGACAGGCGGTCTGCAGCCTTAGAGGTGGGAGAAGACAGCCCTGGAAGCGAGCAGGTATCTGGAAAAGAGAAAGAGACTGGGGTGCTACTCTTGCTGGTTGAACAGATCCTTGCTATAGCTGACCACAATCTGATGAGATCTCCAAGAAGCAAAGAAACTAAGGCTCGGTTCACACCAATGCTTTTTTCATACTTTTTGCAGAAACACAGGACCTTATTTTTAACATGGGTTTCTATGGAACATGTTCACATCAATGCATTTTCGTGCCTCTGCATTTTTGGAAAGGATCTGGGACTTTTTTTAAACACAAAACGGTGCTTTTTTTGGTTCAATAGACTTCAATGGAGAAGCTGCAGAAAAGCATGTAGTGCATTTTTACCATGATTTTGCCACGATTTGCATTTTGTGTTTTTTCATTTTCCGAACAAAAAATTTGGCAAAAATGCAAAATGCCAATCGCAGCAAAATCACTGTAAAATTCTGGTAAAAAACCTTTGAAAAGCACAGCAAAAAGCACTGCAGAAATGCTCAAGAGCAAACTGCATAGGTGTGATTGGAGCCTAAAGAACCTTTCCCTGGGAGGGTGTGATTTGGATGCCTGGTGAGATTAGACTGTACTAGAGAACACTCCCGCCACTTGTAAGGAAGGAACAGAGAGGCTATCTCAGCAGGACTGAAAGAGAGAGATCACAGCAACTTCTATCCCTGACATGAACTGGAGTTTTACTGGACCAGAACATTTGAGTGTTCCCTGGGACTGGTAAGAGATGCAGATCATCAAGTTAATCTATTGTCTGCTGTGAACTGTTGTGCTTACTTCAAGGGCCCCAACTTTGCCAGCTAACTTTTTTTTCCATCAATCACTGGCCAGTGGGATAAGACTGAGACTGTTATTGCAAGTTTAGCATGTTACTTGGATACAATGGTAAGGCGATGAACCCCTGTCAGGTTTTTATTGATGCCAGTCACCATTGTCACATGTAATAAAAGGGAGAGTAAATGCAATGAATGAAGAATCATATTTTAATTTCCACATTTCAATTATTTATATGCTACTCCTATTAATCTGAATAATTTTGACATACTTTGTGTAGATCCCCACACATTTACTTCCTTGCATTCTGTGACATGTATATACACTGTGCTCTGTTACTAGGCACTGCTGAATCACTCATTGCACAGAGCCTGCCCTAAAGGTTTACCTTGTAAAGTGCCCCCCTCCAACACTACGATATCTGCGATCTCCCTTGTTGCTCAGTCATTGTTGCCACTCTCCATTTGTCTCCATGCTCAGTAATATTTAGTTGTTTTAAGTGATTGAGATAGGGTAATGTGAATGCATGCATCTTGACACTCAACCTAAAGATGGCGGGATTGTACACGGAGCTGTGTGTGCACAACTGACATTGTATAAAACTGGCAGGCCATGGGGAGGAGTTCATGGGAGAAGACAAAGACATACTGGG
This sequence comes from Glandirana rugosa, assembly GCA_018402905.1. Lineage (NCBI taxonomy): Eukaryota > Metazoa > Chordata > Amphibia > Anura > Ranidae > Glandirana > Glandirana rugosa. The sequence goes on from BLSH010116461.1 coordinate 775,362, forward strand.
GGGAATTTATCAAAACTGGAGAAGACAGAATCTGGAGCAGCTATACATGGCCACCAATCAGCTTCTATCTTCAAGCTTGTTCAGTTAAACTTTGAAAATGAAAGCTAGAAGCTGGTTGGTCGCCATTGTGGGCGGTTAGCTCAATGGGGATCACCTTCCCTGGGAAAAAGGCAGTCCAAATGGTAGGTTTTTTTAAAAGCTGACTTGTAGCCAGTTTTATTTTAAAAAGGTTGCATGCAAATCAAACAAACAAAACAAAAAATAAATCCTTGCCATCCAGGCTCTTACTAAACATTTCCAGTTTTCCTAACTGAGCGGTGAAGGGCTTCTCCCAGTCACCCACAAAACAAAGACAATGCAATCCTTTTGTTTCAGTCATAAAGCAAACTTCAGTTCAGCAGCTCTCTCGGGTTTGATGGATCCTGAGTCCCAGGCCTGAGCAATTCTCTGATCCAGACCTACTTCCTTTATACCACCTGTTGGTGGACACAAGTCGATCACAAAATCTGGTCCGGAAACAACCCTGCCAAGGTGGCTGGTAAAACCCGGACCGGATTCCACCTTAGTTTCCTGTAAGTGAACGCATGCAAGGTGAAACATAACGTCCATCGATCACCCTACCTTTCATAATGCCACACCGTGTGCAGCTGCTCCTGATTCTGTCTTCTGCAGTTTTAATAAATTCCCCTCAATGGGTCGCTCTTTACCATCATAAATATTTGTTAGTCGTTTTTTACTTTGCGGGTTTAGTTCCGCTTTAACTTTGCAATTACAGTTCATATTTTCTCATTCGGTTTTCAAAACAGATTTATTGAGGCTGATTAAATTTATAGTGTGGTTATAATAAAGTGATCGTTCTGAGCTGTGTGGTGTAAATATCAGTGTAAGTGCCCTAAGTCATCAGTAACAATATCCTTATGTAATTTGCTTGTGCTGATGTTACAGATAGCTGACCCAGAGTCGCATGTGAATCCTCCAATAACCATTGTGAATGAAGAGCACACTGCTCACAATGCTACTGCTACCTTTTCATTACTATGGCAACCACAGCCAGGGTGTGCATCACAAACATGTACACATATACATCCAGCAGGACAGATAGCACATACTGTACATACATCATAGATCCATCTATCCCACCAATTTATTAAAGAAAAAAAAATGATTGCTGCATAACCAGTCCTTACCTCTAAGGCTAGGTTCACATGTATGCATGTTAGGAATGCTCAGAAAATCACTTGCTTTCCTGACACACAGAAAAGCATGCTGTCCTTTAGCAGATGCGCGCCGGTGCCGTAAAGGCTTGGTTCGTACAATTCTCATTTCAATGTGCTACCCTAAGTGTGAAATGCAGAAAACAAGGCCCTGACTCTTTACCAAAAATGTGCTACACCAAACCATGCAGTTTGGTGGGTGCATTTGCAGATGCATAGGGGTGCCCAGGGCCAAAGCTACCTTAAGGTGGCTTAACCACTTGCCGACCAGCCGCCGTAGCTTCATAGATGTACAGTGGCGAGTGCCCGATGCACATCTCTGGAGCCGATGTGCGTGGCCGGTGGGCATGATATCCGCCGGATACCCGCGATCGCTCCTCACAGAGCCAGGACAGGGATCTGTTCATGCAAACAAACGGATCTCTGTTCTGAGAGGGACATGGAGAGAGATCTGCTGCTCCCAGTGATCGGGTACAACTTTCTCTCTCCACCCCCAATCACTACAGTCCCCCCACAGTTAGAAACACCTACCCAGGGAATACTTAACCCCTAGATCACCCCCTGCAGGTTAACCCCTTGCCTGCCAATGACATTTATACAGTAATCAGTGGCTCCAGATAACAGAATAATCAACTTAAACTGTAAAAGGCAGCGCTATAGCACCATTATAAATGATGCCGGTATAAGAGTCATCAAAGAGAAACAAATAAAAGTCCTGATTGTTCAATCAAGCTCTGTGCTTGTGTGTCTGTATAATCTTCAGAGCTTTATGTACCACCACCACACCGCGTGAGACTTGGGGCTTTCCCCTATATGGAGGCACTCACCAGATGAAAATAGAAACAACACTCATAATAGTACAATCCTGTCTCAAATCGTTGTAATTTGTTATCAAAAGCTCTTCAATCCTTATAGCTCAATATGGCATCCGCCGTCAACTCACAAGACGTTCCTTGGATAAATGGAGCTTACGTAGTGCATTATCACTTTAAAGTGTATTGCAAATCAAACATACATAAACCGCCCCCCACTGGGGTGCGCACTTACATTAAAACAATCAGATCAAGCATAACAGGGAGTGTATGACACAACCAGCAGTCTGCCCTTCTCACCGCCCGTAGTAGCAAACAATCAGCGATGTTCCCGGGTGAAGAGCATCTTGCTGTGCGTCCAGCTGTCAGAGTAGCCGCGTGGTCACGTGCTGACGCATTTCATCATCACTTCGTCTGAGTAATCAGTGGCTATTTAAAGCTCTGATCGCTGTATAAATGTCAATGATCCCAAAAAAGTGTCAAAAGTGTCCCATCTGTCTGCCGCAATGTCGTGGTCCCACTAAAAGTCACAGATCACCACCATTACTAGTAGAAAAAAATAATAATAAAAATGCCATAAATCTATTCCCATAGTTTGTAAATGCAATAACTTTTGCAGACCCCAATCAATATAAGCCTATTGCGCTTTTTTTTTTTTTTTACCAAAAATATGTAGAAGAACATATATCAGCCTAAACTGAGAAATACATTTTTTTTTATATATTTTTTTTGGATATATATTATAGCAAAAAGTAAATTAAGCAGCCGCCTTAAGGCACCAGAATGGGGGGGGGGGGGATATTTGGATTTTTACAGTGCTGCAGGCGTTTTTTGTTTTTTTTACACACTCCCGGCTGCTATAGTGACCGGGAATGTGTGTACTCTAGTAAAGCCGACTGTCGGCTTTCATGTGGAAGTGATATAAGTGGCTGTAAAGCCGCCTATCATTTCCACCACCCTGATGTGCCGCCTTTTCCCCCTGCCATGTTCATTGGGCTCCGCTGTCCCACCTGTGGGCCTGGTGCTGTCATGGTGGGTGTCGCTGGGAAGGGCAGCTGAAGCTCAGCGGACCTCTGTCCGCTCTGCCTCCTGTACACAGACCAGGAAGTGGTGTATGACATTACTTCCTGGACCAAAGCTGTCATTCTCTGGAATCAGTGCTGGGGGAAGCAGCTATTGGAACATGGTCTCTGTTCCATCAGTGTGTGTGTGTGTGTGTGTGTGTGTGTGTGTGTGTGTGTGTGTGTGCGTGTGTGTGTGTGCAGGGCAGCCATTAGAAATTTTGGGGCCCCTTACACAGCTTTAAACCTGGGCCCCCCGTCTGACCACCAACATTCCCCAGGGCCTGCCCACTGGCCATCCCTCCACATCTGCCCACTGGCCATCCCACCACATCCGCCCACTGGCCATCCCACCACATCCGCCCACTGGCCATCCCACCACATCCGCCCACTGGCCATCCCACCACTTACTCCCTCTGCCCAGGGGTGTACACAGTAGGAATTATACACCCTGTCACACTTACCAAGTGTAGCCTGCCAAGCATCACCCATTCAAGTGAAGTGTGCAATGCATGCTAGTGTGGGATCCAAGGGGTTAAAAAAACAGTGCACAGGCAGCACAGCCTCACCCGATGCTTGCAATAAGACCTTGCGCTGAACCATAGGTGCTGGAGGTCCCAAACTTGAACCAGTTATGGTCCAGGGGGCTCTCTCGATGTGACCCAAATTTGATATTTTTATTGCCTATGGCTCGGGAGAACGGTGTCCCAAAACTGGGTGACCCCTCCCATAGACTCAAATGTTAAAGACCGCTAAAGTCTTCGTTGTAAGGGTCCCTTGAGACACTGGGGTCACTTACAACAATACTGCCTGTACCCCCCTGATGGCGGCCCTGTGTGTGTGTGTGTGTGTGTGTGGGGTTATCAGCAAAATGCACCTTCGCCTAAGTAGAAAATCCTTGCACTGGCCCTGGGGGTGCCATTAACATTTAGATTAGCTGCAGACCTTTGCGTGCACAATCCTGACACATAGAGAAATGCTCTGCCATTTAGCAGACATGTGGCGGTGACATTAAGGCCTCATACACACGGACGTTTCTTAAAAAATATACATAACGTCGGGCCCGACGTCACGGAAAAAAAAAAAAAAATCGGCGGTTTTTGGCGTTATGCATTGGCGTTAGTGAGCGTCGGCGTCAATAGGCGTTTTTTAAAAAAAAACATCCCTCTGCCATTTTTCAACCTAAAAACATTGGCGTCAAAAAACGCTGGTTAACGCCGGTACAATATTAGTTGGCGTTAGTTGGCGTTTTGTGGCGTCAGCGTCAAAAAATGCCAAAACGTTACAGCCTCATAACGCACTGGCCGCGGGTTCTAGTTTCAGCTCACTAACGCCGCCGCCATCTACAGCTCAAAAACATCGGCGTTTTTATGGGGCCATTGACTAACATGGAGAGCTGCAAAAAAACACCAGAAAACGCCGGCGTCAAAAAACGTCCGTGTGTATGAGGCCTTATTGTTAATGGCACCCCCAACGCAACTAGTTTGGCACATGCAAAAATGCATGTGTTGGTGTAAATGGCATCTGCTAATTGGCAGGATTTCGCACAAATTCCCGACACACAAAGGTCTGAACCTAGCCTTGTTGTTAATGCCACCCATATGTATCTGCAAACATGCACACTAAACCATGCGGTTTGGTACCGCAGATTTTTTGGAAGAGAGTCAGGGACTTCTTTTCTGTGTTTCTGCCACATGGGGCAGCACATTTAGGCCGGGTTCACACCTAATACCAATGCGGCTCCCAGCAGGGGTCCACTGTGTCCTGGTTTACTGTTTCAGGTCTGATTTCAGCCCAAATTTTGGGCTGAAACGGACCAAAAGACGCACAGGACCCCTGTGCAAATTCACACCGGAGCCGTATCGGAGAAATGTGAACTATCTTCATAGAGAGACGGTCACAATCTCCTGCTATTGTGAATTGCAATGGTGTGAACCCAGCCTTAAATGAATGGGCTGTCGTACAAGCCACGTGCTAGAATGCGCTTAAAAGGTGCAGAAAAGGGCTCACTTGGTCGCACCTGTAGGTATAGGACAGGCCTAGCAGTGGCTGTTGGGAGTGCAAAGGTTTTATATTGAAGACTTAGAACCTTTTTTTCAGTGAGATTTCTACCTTCCTCCTGACATATTACATTGCACACATTTACATATACAATTCCCCCAGTGCCTGAAACAAAAGGATTTCACACCCACAGGGATGAGAGTATTGATTTCAATTTGAGTTACTCTTATTTCAGAAGCCTGTGCTGTCACTTCTTTGGTAAGTCTCATTTAAAATTTCAGCAGTCATGCGACTTTGCAGTCCCAAATTGCAGGACAACTCGCACAAGTGTGAAAGGGGTCTTAGGGAGGTTCACCCTCTCTGTTTATCCAGATGACTGTTTAGAGAATCCCTACATTTTGGCTTGTCACCAGAACAGGAATAGAGGGGACATCTTCCAATGGGGACACTTGTTCTGGTGACTACAAGGGATTTTCCTCACTTTGGAGGAATTTCCTTTCACTTCCTATTTTAGCTATGGAACAGGAAGTAAAGAGAAAACTCACCAATGGGACACAAATGGCAAAAAAAAAAACTGGCTGGGGTTATAACCCTCTAACCAAATAAAAACATGCCCTAATTTCTTCATTAACTTTAAATCTATGTTCAAATAGGATTGGCTTAGTGTATTAAATTACAGATTTTTTTTTTTTGGATGGAGTGGGGAAGAGCCCCTGTAAGGCTTTATTTGCCATCTTTGACTCCACCAGAGAGATTTACTCTCTCTATTTGTCCTGGAGACCATTGTCAGCAGGAAAACAAGTAATAAGAAATTCAAAAGTTGTTGTCACCAGTAGGAGGAAATCTTCCCATGGGGGGCACTTTTAATCGGTAACATCCGTGTAATAAGGGATGTCCTTCAGAAGGCTTTGCTCAGCAATAGAGTGAATGTTCTACAACCATATTTTAGGATACAGCAGGAATGTATGACAGGTCTTATTTCACAGGATCCGTATGCCTTCAATTTTTTTTTATTCAGCTAAATAGTTAATTTAAAGGGAACCAGTCATTAGATGCCCTTCAAACAAAGTTTAGCAATAACCTCCTGACAATATTGAGCTATAAAGAAGAGGTCATGTATATTAAAGTATCCACTGGAGTCGGTGAGTGACAGACCCTGGGAGCTGGAAGAAAGACTGGAGCTGGCTGGCAGAGGAATAGTGGACGGTCTGTGGAGGTCTCAGGAGCCAGTCAGGGAAAGGAGCGTCACTGAGAAGAAAGCAGGCCGGTGTGGCCTGGAAGAGGCATGGGCTGGGAGTTGTAGTCCATCAAAAGCCCAGCTTCACCAACATACTAAGCAACATTTGAGGAGTCCTTGACCCTGGCCTCTAATGGGTGGTCCGGAGATCCTGCTGACTCAGAGCAGGACTCACCATGTGCTAGCTGCGGTGAAGAGAAAGGAGTTATGTGAGCCTGAAAATTTCACTTCAGGTCAGGAAACAAGTAAAGTGCTGAAGAGAAGTGAGAGGAGCAACGGCCTGCAAGTGAAGTGCTGGAGGAAGTAGAGTTGTATATACAGTCATGTATATAGGTGATCCTGTAAAGCAATTATTTGGGGCATCCCACAGTCACCCCCTTTCCCCATCCAAGTTAATCCCCTAAATAAAACAAACAAAAACAAGAGCCGGCCTGTTCAGTGACTTTGGATGTGTGAGATGTGGTGGTATTGAGGGCAGCCAGAAGGTGAACCACAACTACCAGCCACCCTTAAGGGGGCACATGGCTACACACACACACAATAGAGGGATATGTTTTGTTCATATTTCATGTCTGAGGTTTACAACCACTTTAACATCTTTTTTCTCATTTTAAAAGAAAGATGTTTGTATTTGCCTAGAGACCTCGCCAATGAGACTATATAAATGGCTTTCATTAGCACAAGACAGTTATTGTATGACTTTCCTCATCTCTTTTCCATTAACCTCTATATTTTTTTAAGTCTAATCAGGATTTTGAGAAGTGGTTTTCCTGTGAGAGGCTCCTGTGGTTATTTATTCCTGAGATTGCTGGTCATTAGGCGCTGATTACAGTAAGTGAGCTCATAAACTGTAACAAACACACCACTGACTGTTTACTGCATGTGGAGGGCATGATAGTCTCTGCACATCCACATTTTAATTGCAATCTTCCTTTAGAAATGATTGGAAATCACTTGTTACAGCAGCTGTAACCATTTACTTGAATTAGAAGTCATCTAAAAATGTTATGCATATTGTCTCTCCTAATTTCCTCTCGTTTAGTATGTTGTTCAGTCCTCTATCGTTTTAAAAATAACAACAAAAATTATTGCCCTGTCTGTAATGGGGAAAGCAGCAGCAATCTGTGTCATAATTATGTTACATTTCCAAAAGAGCAAATAAAGAAGAATGATAGAATAAAAGACTTGAAATATGGGGAATCCAGTCATACTGGGGAGGTTTCTGAGCCTGGTACTATTACAAGCCCACCCACCAGGCTTCCTGCAGGAGGTTCCATAGCATCTGGGTGTCTAGTGTAAGATATTCCCAGTCTTTTTGACCTTCTCCTGCAGGAGGTTCCAAAGCATCTGGGTGTCTAGTGTAAGATATTCCCAGTCTCTGACCTTCTCCTGCAGGAGGTTCCAAAGCATCTGGGTGTCTAGTGTAAGATATTCCCAGTCTCTGACCTTCTCCTGCAGGAGGTTCCAAAGCATCTGGGTGTCTAGTGTAAGATATTCCCAGTCTCTGACCTTCTCCTATAGGAGGTTCCAAAGCATCTGGGTGTCTAGTGTAAGATATTCCCAGTCTCTGACCTTCTCCTGCAGGAGGTTCCAAAGCATCTGGGTGTCTAGTGTAAGATATTCCTAGTCTCTGACCTTCTCCTGTAGGTGGTTCCAAAGCATCTGGGTGTCTAGTGTAAGATATTCCCAGTCTCTGACCTTCTCCTGCAGGAGGTTCCAAAGCATCTGGATGTCTAGTGTAAGATATTCCCAGTCTCTGACCTTCTCCTGCAGGAGGTTCCAAAGCCCCTGGCTGTCTATTGTAAGATGTTTCCAATCTCTGACCTTCTCCTGCAGGATGTTCCCAGTCAGTGTCAGATTACCAAATAGGCAGAGTAGGCACCGGCCTATGGGTCCCATACCATTTAAGGGTCCCGCAACAATGGATCAAAATAATATTGATTTGATCTTGAAAGAAAATTACAATGAAGCTTTCTTAAATTGTTTGCAATAGATCAAAAAAATTAATCAACTCAAAGAAACAAAAACTTTACATTAGAGACTCTAGTCACATAGTTACATAGTATAGACTCTAGTCCATAGAGAAAATACAGGTGATACTCGAAAAATTAGAATATTGCGCAAAAGTTTATTTATTTCAGTAATGCAACTTAAAAGGTGAAACTAATATATGAGAGACTCATTACATGCAAAGCAAGATAGTTCAAGCCGTGATTTGTAATAATTGTGATGATTATGGCTTACAGCTCATGAAAACCCCAAATCCACAATCTCAGAAAATTAGAATATTACATGCAATCCATAAAACAAGGATTGTACATAGAACAATATCAGACCTCTGAAAAGTATAAGCATGCATATATACTCAGTACTTGGTTTGGGCCCCTTTTGCAGCAATTACTGCCTCAATGCGGCGTGGCATGGAAGCTATCAGCCTGTGGCACTGCTGAGGTGTTATGGAAGACCAGGATGCTTAAATAGCGGCCTTCAGCTCTTCTACATTGTTGGGTCTCATGTCTCTCATCTTTCTCTTGGCAATGCCCCATAGATTCTCTTTGATCTTTACATCATAATGCCCAGATTGATATACAGTAGTACACCTGACCTGGTTGCGATGCTGACCCAATGGCTCCACCACCTTCTGAGTTACTGACCTAGAACAAGTGTGCAGACATCAATAACTGTGTGCAAATTCTGCCTCTCAGGTTTAGAAAACCAGAGCCAAGCAAGTAGCAATTTCAGAAGTAGGTCAGCAATGGCAGCTTATATTACACTAAATATGGGTTTTCTTTTAATGTGAACGCCAGACAGATATAGAGCCAGGGGCGTTGCTAGGTGGGAAAAAGACCAGGGGCTGCAGCCCGAAGAAATGCGGCGCGCGTAGTGCGCCGCGGCGAAAAATGGGCGTGGTCAAAATGAAATAGGGGCGTGGTTTAAAGGGGCGTGGTTCACGCCTGAGATGAATAAGGGATGGGGGGGAGGAAGAAAGAAAGAAAGAGATAGAGAAGGAAGGAAAGAAGTCGGGATGGAGGGACAGCAGGCCCAGATTCTTCACCACAATAGCAATATGTGTATTCCAGAATGTTTAACAATCAGCAGATAAAGATACTCCAAACGCTTCAATCATCCCGGCACCATGGTTGTTATGGTGTCAGGATGATTGAAGCCCATTATTTCTATTATTATATTGTAATATAAAATGAAATAGTTCAACTCACCATAATGCAGAATCAGTGGGAGCCCCGAGCGTGTCACTTGCCACATCGCCTGCCACCAGATCTCCCCAGCAGAGTTCCTCCTTCCATCACAGGTGCCCCTCAGCAGAGTTCCTCCTTACATCACAGGTGCCCCTCAGCAGAGTTCCTCCTTACATCACAGGTGCCCCCAGCAGAGTTCCTCCTTACATCACAGGTGCCCCCAGCAGAGTTCCTCCTTCCATCACAGGTGCCCCCAGCAGAGTTCCTCCTTCCATCACAGGTGCCCCCAGCAGAGTTCCTCCTTCCATCACAGG
>BLSH010116461.1:786636-811244 GCA_018402905.1 Glandirana rugosa
CTCCCCTTTGAGTTGGGGAAGGGGAAATCGGGAATCTAGTCCCCTCCTCTCACCGTTCTCCAGTGTACTAGCGTGTCTCCGTTGGACTTTATTCCATAAATCGTCGTAGTAAATTTTTTTGTAAATGTAACAAATCATATGGAATAATCTTGTCTCCCCGACCGTTATTAGTATGAGAGACTGAAATTCTGGTGAAATTAATGAAAAAAACGTCGACATGTAGGTTTGGTCTTTTTTTGACACCGAGATATGTCCCCGCAGCGGTCCCCCACCGATACCCCCGACCTCGGGGCTCAGGGTGCGGGAATCGGGGCTCGGCGGGTGACCTGACGCCGCCATTAAGGGCCCCTCGGGAGGCTCGGGGCTAAGGGCGTGGGACTCGGGGCTCCAGCCCCCATAGCCACCCCCTGGCGACGCCCCTGTATAGAGCCACAGTTTTTTTCTGGTTTGGATGTACAGCTGCAAAAAAAGTAATTAAAGTGGTCTTAAAGTCAGAGAGTATGATTATTGCCAGCCCCTCTGTTCTAATAAGGTATACTAAACAATGTAAATGTTTTTTTAAATGATGCTGCTAAATACCTTATTTCAGGTTGCCTCTGTGCGATCATGTGACCTCTTGCCACTCTCCTCCCCTGATCTAAGGGCTAAAGGGGAAGGGGTTGAGTTTCCCCTCTGACGTCAGCTGGGAGGGCATGTGACCGCTGTGCTCTCTGCTCAACCCCTCCCGATGTAGTCCTTAGATCGGGGGAGGAGAGCGGTGGGAGGCCACGTGACCACACAGAGACAATGAAATAAGGTTTTTAGTATCATTTTAGAAAAAACATTTACACTGTGAAGTATTAGAACCTTATTAGAAAAGAGGGGCTGGCATTATCCCTACTCTCTGACTTTACTGCCAGCTACTAATAGCGGCAAGAAGGGTGAGTTGCAGAGGAGATCGCTCACACACTAGGAGATGACAGGAAGGGAGGGGGAGAGGGGGAGAGAGTAGAGACTCTAACACAGGGGGAAGATGGAGGCACATAAACTGACCACGGTATCATGGATCAGCAGGATTTTAGGGTTTCAACCTCTTTAAATACTTCCAGACTCTTGAAATTCCCCTTCACAGCAGCACTCCAACAGGAAAATATGGGGGGTAACACTTGGAGCCAATCCGGTTCACACACTGAAAGGACAAGAGAACAGTGATAAGCTCTCTTCTTTGCCCAGTCACAAGCTGGGACCTGTTCTTGACCAGTTTATGATGCTAAATTACTGTTTAATCTGGAGATGGGTGTCCAAGGGCACATCACCTGGCTATACTGCCTGACAGGGGTGCCTGCACTACACAACTGTTGAAATTCAGATACAAAACCTCTGGCAGGTGAAACACTTCACCTTCATGGAGAGTAGTTGTATAGTTAGGCATTTACTGTCAGGTTTAACTGCACAGCAAAAATCATTTGATCTCTTGTGATCTAAAGTGAAACAAGCGAAACTCCAATAACGGAATCAGTTTTCATATCTCTGTTTGCTCTGCTCGCTCTGGGCTTTTGTTGTCTGGTTAATGGTCTGAAAGTCATAAAACAAGTATCAAACACCTGTCTGTGCGAATAATTCTTTCCAAGTCAATATTTGCTCTCCGTCATTTTCTGCTTGGCGGAAAGCAGATTGGCTGTTATTGTACTCTTGTGCTAATATCGTTACAGAGGATAAAAATAATACCAATTGTGTGACAATATAGAATACCAGCGAAGAAAATTAAAGTGGACCAGTAATTTACATTGCTGATGAATAAATTGATTATATACCAGCATTAGCAAATCAACTTTCTGAGTAGAAAAGTGTCACAAGAAGGAAAATGCTACTCCATTTTACTAAAACTTACAAAAAATAAAAAAAAGTATATTATATATATATATATATATATACACAGTATATATATATATATATATATATATATATATATATATTTTTTTTTTTTTTTTTTTTTTTTCTTTTTTTAATACACACACGTGCATTTTTATGTACTGCATTAGACCTTTCTGCAACTAGCTTTTCTCCCAAGTTTCCATCGGTGGCCAAACAAAACTTGGTAAACATATTTTGGCACTGTCCTCTTCTGCCCTTGGCCTCCGTGTCTAACTATGGCCTTCCCTTGTGGATATCCTGTTTAATACTGCAGCATCTCTGAGCTAATTGATCGGTCTGGAGGATGTAGTGTGTATATCTATATGCGGAGGCTGGTTTGGGTTTATGTAGGTAATCTCCAGAGGCATAATCTCCAGATTAATCAAATCAAACGTTAGATCTTGTTAGCGGGAGACTCTGAGTCAATATGAATGTGTTCAAAAACCATGTAAGTCCCAAATGACTTTGAGCCAAAAAAACACATTACATCATATCACATTTCAGAGGCAATTAAAATTAAATGTGTCCTTTTAAGCACTAAAGCACAGTCACCACTCTTGCAGTAAACCCAATCTACTGTAATACACAAGGAATGATGTAGCTTCTATTATCGCATAGCGATAGAGAAAAAAAAAGCCGAGACCCCATCATAAACCCCCTGTATGTCACTTGACCATCTGTTGCAAATTACAACTCAGTCTCATTCAGTGCAAAGCTAGACAGTTGCTGCGAATCGGTAACATTCAAGTGTAAAGCTAAAGCCTCCATTGTTCTGTCAAAATCCTAATTTAGCGTGACAAACATGGGAGAAGGAATCAGATCGCTGTTTCGGGATTTTCTGTACCAAATGCTTAAATGCTGCATATAATGGTCAAACCCAACATTTATGAAAAGTGAAGGGTTTAAAGGGCAATTTTAGAGGTTATAAGGACTGCGATATTGCGGTGGACAGATCGGGCACTTTTGACATGGTTTTAAGCCCATTGGCATTTATACTGCGATCAGTGCTAAAAATAGCCACCGATTACTGTATAAATGTTACTGGCAGGGAAGGGGTTAAGCTGTAGGGGGCGATCAAGGGGTTAACTGTGTTCCCTCACTGTGTTCTAACTGTGTGGAGGCTGGGCTGGCAGGGGCATGACAGATCTAACTGATCTCAATGACAGGGATCAGTAGATGACTGTCATGCCGCCTGACAGAACACGATGTAAACGGGGCGATTCCCCGTTCCTGCTCTGTATTAGGCGATCGCAGGCAGACATCGAGTCTGCCCAACCCGCTGCCAAACTCAGGGAGCTAGCTGCAGCTGGCCAAATCACCGTTTATATATGGCGATTCGCGCTATGCTGCCACACTGCAGCAGTAAATGTAAGCGAGGCAGTCCGGTAGCGGTTAATATATTTTAATTTGTTATGGGCAAGACTGAAAAGATTACAAGAAATACAAGGGGCCTTCAAGTCAAACCAGGACTTTTGAGGTTATATAATAAAAAAACAAATTTCAGGGAGTGGAAACTGCATTTATTTTTCAACATCCCTTGCTATTTTTATACACTTATCCCAGGGTTTAACTAATGCCTGGAAAGCTTCGGCATAGAAAGATGTGTCAATATGCCTGAACCTTCTGACCCCCTCCAGGGTCCTACATGGCCTCCTGGGCTTCTTCCCACTGATGTTTCCCCCAATTACTAGATAGTGGTCTTTTCCCTTATACATACCGGATCTCTTTGGATTTCTGTTTAATTTAATTACACTTTCTGATTGTATACCCAAAGAGACTCAATTCTTGTTGGATTATACATAGTATCCATGCCACTATATTGATTGGGGGCTCAGTGGGGTAGGGGGCTGGTGGTGCTCCGGGCAATGCCTACCACCTTCATAATATGCCCTTGGGAAGCATCTATTGATGGTTTTATTATGTGACTTTTTATGAATTTTTTAATAAAAATATGTTTGTTACCTTTTTTGGATTCATTTTTCAATACAGTGCCTTTAAAAGTCCCACATATCCATGCCTGTACTCTTTAGGAACTTTTGCTGATTAACCAGGATGTGGCACTAGCCTTACCTGTCCTTGTCCACGGTGGCCACACCGTGAGGACCTGAATCTTTTTCATTAGTATGCCTGAACCATCCTAGGACAGCCTGCGTCACTTTGTCATCAGTGCTGAAATGCTGACCTCTGAAGAACTCTTTTAGGCCTGGTGACACCTATGCATATTTGAGGGCGTTTTTAGCTTTGCAGCAACACACTACAGTCCATTGCACATGGTTTCCTATGAGTCACATTCGCACCTGTGCAATTTATGGAAAGGACGAGGGACTTTTTTCTGTTTTTTGCTTCCATAGACTTCAATGGATCAAAAATGTGTATTGAAAAATTTTTTTAGCTAAAACTGGGTTTTAATTGTATTACTTGTCTATTGTGCATATGAATATTACCACTAAGTGCAATAAGCACAAAAAAATACCCTTGCAAGTGAGGCTCCCCAAAACTGCAAGGGATAAAGCATATTACAGGCAAAACCTAACTACTAAAATGCTCCCTTCCTACTCCTAACACCTATTCTGACTAATCTGTGTAACAAAGATCTGTACATTTACCTATTTTCAGGTCGCTCCAGTCCGGTCACATTATCTGGCTCCCCTCACTTAGCCAGTGGTGCCTGCACAGTAGAGGAGGGAGAGCCGACAATGGATGAGCCATGGTTGCCTATTGGTGATCTCACTGCCCCCAGGCATTACCAGCCGTTGTCGAGCACTCTCTCCTCTCCCCTGCAGCTGGCTCTGGCTGACACAGGGGAGATCATGTGACCGGACCAGAGAGGCCTAAAAAAAATACGTAAATATACAGATCTTTGTTACCCAAGTTAGTCAAAATAGGTGTTAGAAGGGAGCATTTTTAAGAAAAGTTAGGTTTTGCTTAGGATTCTACTTTAAATGCTTGATATGTCTAGGGATAATGACATCCCTCCATGACCCATCTCTTGGAAACTCCTCTCTAAGGCATTGCAGGCTACAGTCACACGATTGGCACTTCAAATACAATGCAGGACTAACAGCCCTGCATTGTATGTGATGACAGCAAGGGACTGTCCCCAACCTGATGGGTCAGGAAGAAAATCAGAGTGGCACAATGAAAAATAGGGTAAATAATTTAGCCTCATCCTTTACTCTCTAGAATTAACAAGTTTTTTATCCTATACTCTTATCTTGTTTGAAATATATACATTCTGCTGTGTAGTCATGCGACTAAACTGCAGGAGGATAATTGCTGAGCTATTATGACCGATCCCTTCACATGGTCTATATGTATCTCACAGCTGGCCTGAGAACACTTGGGAATTGCCCAGGGATAGTTAAAAACTGCGTGCAGCTAAAGAGAAGACTGTTTTGGCTTGTTCTGCTTCCTGCCTCTGAGACTTCTAATATATATTAAAAGTGAACCAAACATTGAATAAAGTATTTTTAAAACAAAGGTGCTAGAATTCCCCTTTACACATCACAGTGCCATATTACACATCACAGTGCCCCATTACATGACGCAGTGCCCCATTACACATCACAGTGCCCCGTTATGTGTAATGGGGCACTGCAACATATAATGGGGCACTGTGATGTGTAATGGGGCACTGCGACATATCACAGTGCCTCATTACACATCACAGTGCCCCATTACACATCAAAGTGCCCCATTATACGTCGCATTGCCCCATTACACATCGCAGTGCCCCATTACACATCGCAGTGCTCCATTAGACATCGCAGTGCCCCATTATACATCGCAGTGCCCCATTATATGTCGCAGTGCCCCATTACACATCACAGTGCCCCATTAAACATCACAGTGGCCCATTACACATCACAGTGGTCCATTACACATCACAGTGGCCCATTACACATCACAGTGGCCCATTACACATCGCAGTGGCCCATTACACATCGCAGTGGCCCATTACACATCACAGTGTCCCATTACACATCGCAGTGGCCCATTACACATCACAGTGGCCCATTACACATCGCAGTGGCCCATTACACATCACAGTGTCCCATTACATATCGCAGTGGCCCATTACACATCGCAGTGGCCCATTACACATCGCAGTGGCCCATTACACATCGCAGTGCCCCATTACACATCACAGTGGCCCATTACACATCACAGTGGCCCATTACACATCGCAGTGGCCCATTACACATCACAGTGCCCCATTACACATCGCAGTGGCCCATTACACATCGCAGTGGCCCATTACACATCGCAGTGGCCCATTACACATCGCAGTGGCCCATTACATATCGCACTGCTCCATTACACATTACAGTGCCCCATTACACATCACAGTGCCCTATTACACATCACAGTGCCCATTACATATCGCAGTGCTCCATTACACATTACAGTGCCCCATTACACATTACAATGGCCCATTACACATCACAGCGGCCCATTACACATCACAGTGCCCCATTACACATCACAGTGCCCCATTATATGTCGCAGTGCCCCATTACACATCACAGTGCCCCATTACACATCACAGTGCCCCATTGCAGTCATAGCCCCCCTTTCCTCCCTTACATCAAAATTCCCATTTCATTTGCATTCTCCCCTGCACAGTCCTACCAGGGCAGAGGCACTTATCAGTCTGGCTGTCCTCTCCCGGGTCTCCCACCCAGCTGCCACTATCATCCTCACAGTGGGTGGGGGCAGGAGGTGCTGGAGAGCTGGAGCTGCCCAACTTATTCTGTTAACAAGTAGGTCATAACCCATGCTGTAAGGGAACCTAACATCAAATAACGTATTTTTAAAACTAAAGTGTTAATTTATAACAGGGAGTGGAATTTGCTATCCACTCTGCAATAAACTCCTAGTTTTCTCCACACTGCAGTCTGCATTTTGCAGCCCATTCATAAAATGCAGGTCGTGGTGTAGAGCAGGGGAGAAAACTCAGAGATTGGAGGAGAAGCCAGTCATATGATGCATGCCCCCTCCTTTTTTTAAAAATATATATAAAGCAAAGCCGAGCGTACACTGTACTTATTAAGTGTGCAATGTGTGTATGCATTCTTTTAAGCAGTGGTAGAACCAAGGCAAGTCCATACCCCTGCTTTTAACATGAACTCCTATTTAATTCTTGAGGTACTCCTAGGGAATTGCATAGCCCTAGCTCAGAAATGCTTTCTCAGTTGATATTACTACAAACTTCTGATTGGTCTCTACTGAGCAGAGGTTACCTTAAAAGAAAAACTAAGCACCATAGGCTAAAGAATGAGCTATTGCCCATCATATAAATCTATTTGACAAAAGTCCCCTAATTACAGAGCCATTACAGCGGACAGCTGGAATTTTTTCAGGCTGCAGGCAACAACCGTGAAGCTGAAGAAGGATCTGCTCTGGGTCGATTCATCAGCTTCTGATGCCGATTGGGAATCAATTCTGTTTGCTTGATTTGTTTTTGAAATGTATGTGTTTTTCAGTGTGAGTTTTTGAAATATTCCCCGGATTACATGGCGATTAAAATAGATTAACAAAACATGTGCAGCACAGTATTGCTGTAAGACATAATGCTCTGTAAAGTGTGCGTCACAATATTGCTACCTAACATAATTTTCTATAATAGGTGCAGCACAGTGTTGCTATACAACATAATGCTCTGCAAGGGGTGCAGCACAGTAATACTATACAACAAAATGCTCTGTAACAGGTGCGACACAGTGTTACTATACAGCACAGTATTGCTAAACAACATAATACTCTCTAATGGGTGCAGCACAGTATTACTATGTAACTTAATGCTCTGTAACAGGTACAGCATAGTACTACTATGCAACATAATACTTTGTAACGGGTGCAGCATAGGATTGCTATACAACATAATGCTTTGAACCTAATGCAGCACAGTATTACTTTGCAACTTTAAGCTCTGTAACAGGTGCAACACAGTATTTCTATACAACAAACTACTTTGTAACGGGTGCAGCATAGGTTTGCTATACAACATAATGCTGTGTAAGAGGTGCAGCACAGTATTACTATGCAACATAATGCTCTGCAACTGGTAAAACATGGTATTACTAAGCAACATAATGCTCTGTAATGGGTGCAGCATAGGATTGCTATACAACTTAATGCTCTGTAGCAGGTGCTGCACAATATTACTATGCAACTTAATGCTCTGCTACAGGTACAGCACAGTATTACTATGCAATATAATGCTTTATAACAGACGCAGCATAGGATTACTATACAACATAATGCTCTGTAACAGGTGCAGCACAGTATTACTATGCAACATAATGCTCTGTAACAGGTGCAGCACAGTATTACTATGCAACACAATGCTCTGTAATGAATGCAGCGCAGTATTGCAATACAACATAATGCTTTGTAACATGTCCAGCACAGTATTATCATATAACAGTGTTCTGGAACATGTGCAGCACAGTATTGCTATACAGCATAATGCTATGTAAAGGGTGCAGCACAGTGATACTATAGAACATAATGCTCTGTAACAGGTGCAACACAGTATTGCTATGCAACATAACACTCTGTAATAGGTGCAGCACAGTATTACTATGAAACATGATGTTCTGTAATGAATGCAGCACAGTATTGCAATACAACATAATGCTCTGTAACATGTCCAGCACAGTATTAATATCTAACAATGTTCTGGAACATGTGCAGCACAATATTGCTATACAACATAATGCTCTGTAACAGGTGCAACACAGTATTACTATGCAACATTACACTCTGTAATAGGTGCAGCACAGTATTACTATGGAACATGATGTTCTGTAATGAATGCAGCACAGTATTGCAATACAACTTAATGCTCTGTAACATGTCCAGCACAGTATTACTATATACCACAATGTTCTGTAAGATGTGCAGCACAGTATTGCTATACAACATAATGCTCTGTAACAGGTGCAGCACAGTAATACTATTGAACATAATGTTCTGTAACAGGTGCAGCACAGTATTACTATGAAACATAACACTCTGTAATAGGTGCAGCACAGTATTACTATGCAACATGATGTTCTGTAACGAATGCAGCACGGTATTGCTATATATATATATATATATATATATATATATATATATATATATATATATATCTTACTATAGAACATAATGCTCTGTAAGGGGATTTGTCATTTAATATAATTTCAGTAACTTCTTTGCTGTGCTGTCAATCGGTGGTGTGTACTGAGGGCAGTAGACAATGGTGTATTTTTTCAAGTGTATCTGATTCTGGGCAGAACATATGTAGTAAATGTATTTTAATGTTCATGTTACAGTATAATTTTACAAAACATCAATCTGTTAAGATCTCCTATGTCTTTAATTAACACAAACACATGCTGAGTGATTTGCCTGTTGGCAGTATAGCCAACTAGATTAGAAAACTCAATACCAGGAGAGGAAAAGAAACTGTAAGAGGAACCTCACTTCCGTAAACAACTTGTTTATTTAATAAATGATCAATTTGGAATTGTGACAACCAGTAAAGCAATTGGATTAAAATATGGCAACGTTGTCAAAGGCTGTTTGGGTGATGTCACCAACCATCACACGCCATACATCACCATACATACAGTATAATAGTCCTGAAATGGGCCCCTCCTGTGATGCAATCACATAGCCAATAATGTGAGATGGCAAATTGGGGCCAACCGGGACCTGTGGACAAAATTCCAGTATATAAACCAAAGTGCCAATGTGCAGATATAAATCAAAGGTGCTGATGAGTGCTTTAATGGATCCTCATGGGAGCAGGAGTATGCCTCCCTATTTCAACCACGACAGTTCATCGCTCAAATAAAAATGGCTAGGCAACCATACCACTGGCTGGGACACCCTGTATATATAGGATCAGCTATGCTGAAAAAGCAATGGTCTGCTCACCAATCCGTATGACAATCATGGATGGGATGGGTTACTGTGATGTCTCTCAGCAAAGCCAGTGGTGTTGCACCTCCACGTCCGGGAATGGGTCATCTGGACGGAGTGCCATTAAGCCGCCCTTGGCTCCGTGCGGTCGTTCGTCCCTGCCAAGCCGTCCTTGGCCCGTGCAGTCGTTCGTCCGCGTCCGTGCGGTCGTTCGTGCACCAAGATTCAAACGCTGCACATGTCACTGGGTGAAGCGTGGAGTGGTTAGCGTCACCTAACAGCCGGGAGCGACGTCACATTATTGTGATTGCATCACAGGAGGGGCCCATTTCAGGACTATTATACTGTATGTATGGCGTGTGATGGTTGGTGACGTCACCCAAACAGCCTTTGACAACGTTGTCATATTTTAATCCAATTGCTTTACTGGTTGTCACAATTTCAAATTGATCATTTATTAAATAAACAAGTTGTTTACGGCAGTGAGGTTCCGCTTACAGTTTCTTTTCCTCTCCTGATATTGCACATTATCTTATTACTGAGGAACCTCCACCTTTATGTTTTAGAGGTGTGCCATCGTGGGGGGACCTATTTGGGGGTTACCCATAGTGATCCCTCATGCTTAAGTAGCCTGCAAGGGAGTTCTTTTTATTCCCAGGTTTTTTCTAGATTAGAAAACTCGTCTGTTTCTGCTCTGCTGTATGGATACTGTGTAATTAAACAAGATGGAATAGTTGGGGACATGTTTACAAAGTTAGTTAGGGTGTCAGGTCAAATACTGCATTTTAGGTTGTATTTAGTCATTTTTAAAAACACAATGAATATATTTATCTGTTATCAGAGAGGATTTGTTTATTATCTTCAGAAAGGTGTTGAGTACCTTACATCTAAAATACTTTTTCCTTGTAGTTTTGAATATACTGGAAAAGGGGTTAGACCTCTGTCAGGTTCTTATTGCCGTCTGTTTCCATTCCATCCCACTTTTTATCACAGTCACACCATAGGGTGTCACAGGGACAAGAAATGAGGTAAAATATCCTCAATAGGGGCATGCCATTGGCTAAAAAAAGGTTTTAAATCTTAAATGTTGTAAGTTGAAATTTTTAATGCCCGCTGCATGTATACCATTGGAGACACTGGTCTTCAGGTCCTTTTCAACAGAGACATTGACAATAGTGAGAAACCCAACAGATTTAACTGTTTCTGTTATGCAAAGCATTAAAAAACTGTTTAGGCTAGGCAGTGCCATCTTAATATCACCATGGGCCCATGGGCAAAGTAATGCACTGGGGCCCCTACCAGCTTACATCAGGTGTGCTCATACATCAAGTATCCCCATAACAGTGCATCTTACATCAGTGTTGTGCCCCCCTTCACCCTTTTACTAACAGATCCCAAATGCTGTTCCCACCTGTAATGAAGATCAGGGCCGGTGCTACCACTAGGCAGCCGCCTAGGGCGCACTGCCGCCTAGGGGCGCCCGGCTTCTGGTTTCCCCACTCTCCGTCTCCCACTGGTCTCCACGCAATGTAAGTCGGTGCGGTGCTGACTGTATGCAGGGGATGCTTCTGTCTACTGCATGTAACTAACTCAGGTGGCAGCCGCCCCGTCCATAAGTAAGTAGTGTCAGAGGTGAAGTGCAGCGCTGAAGGGCTGTGTACCGATGGAACGGAAGTCCATGCAGAGCACCGGTGAGTGAAGAACACTGTCATTGCATTAGGAATCAGGTAGGTCAGTGTAATGGTAAGGTAAGTTAGTGTAGGGGTCAGGTAGGTCGGTGTAGGGGTCAGTGTAGAGGTCAGGTAGGTCAGTGTAGGTGTCAGGTAGGTCAGTGTAGTGGTCAGGTAGGTCAGTGTAGGGATCAGGTAGGTTAGTGTAGGGGTCAGGTAGGGGGTCAGTGTAGGGGACAGGTAAGTCAGTGTAATGGTCAGGTAGGTCACATGGGTTACATGGGCAGGGCAGAGTCAGGGGCGGAGCCAAAGGGGGGCAGCAAAATGAGTTTTCGCCTAGGGTGTCAGAAATCCTTGCACCAGCCCTGATGAAGATAGCTCCTCCTTCCTCTCCCATGCGGAAAAAGAGTGGCCAAATCGCTAGTGCACCCCCCAACACAGCACATGACCCTGATCATTGTGCCCAGGTGTGCCCATTTATTAAGACAGCCCTGAGGCTAGGTCATAGTTATAATAGTACAGCTTAACCTCTGTGAAGTAACTTGTCTTTATATTATATGCATTCTCTCCTTGGCAGAGCAGAGGTGTTGGGCTGAGGGTCAGACTGTAAGTCCCCCACAGAAGTTACTCTGTTGCATGCCTGACCTCAGTGCAGATAACAGCCATTCATAACAGTCATAACCCAAATGTGGAGTCCGGTGTACATGAAGAAAAATCCTAAAGGTTTGTTAATTGAAAGCGTAGACCTCATCCAACAGATGTGAGAATATGTAAGCCCTGAGATCAGGCAGGAGACTGGTCTGTTCTGACAGGGAGAGAATACAAGGGAATAACAGCACACACGTTCCAGAGAGATAAGGCTACACTAGAATACAAACCTAAAGGTGAAGCTTCAGATTCTTACAAATACCCTTTCCTGACTAGTTCTTTTATATTGCTGAAAAAGCTGGACATTAATCTAATCATATGGCTCAATCAACCAGAAGTAATTTTTTTACTCTTCGCCTGATGCAAAAACTGTACATTATGTTTTAGATGACCCAACTTTTTTTTTAAAACACAGCTTGTTAATATTAAAGCTGTTCTTTTTTAGCCTGATGCATGAAACTGCTCATCTCTCTGCTATTTGAAAAACTTGTGAAATGTACATAGTTGCTAGTGTAGTAAACCACGCCAAATTTACCACTTATAAATAGTAACACTGCCAGCACGCGATGACATGCTTGTACTATGTGCATTAGTAACCCTTTACCCTCCAAAACACCGATCATTTGCTGATGCATGGTTTCATTTACAGAGGTAGTCCAACTGAAGCAGATATTTGACTTTTGTCTGGATTCTGCTAGGTTGGTTCCCTCCTTATCTTCTGGTATTCAAGAGCAAGACCGGCCTGCAACGTTCCAGTAAGAGACGGCAAGACTCCAAATAAAAACTACAGCTGCTCTGTGGAGCTCGGTGCTCAAATGCAGAAATAGTGGTGATGGATACCCTATACAATAATAAAGAAATTGATTCAATTTTCTGGCCTCTACCTACAGGCAAAACAGTTTTAGTAGTTTAGTAGTCACACAGGGGTTGATTTACAAAAACTGGGGAGTGCAAAATCTGGTGCAGCTGTGCATGGTAGACAATCGGCTTCCAACTTCAGCTTGTTCAATTAAGCTTTGACCAAAAAACCTAGAAGCTGACTGATTGTGTAGCAGGTGTCTAAACTGCATGTCATTTGCCTGCACAACCTTTCTCCCTATGGGTCTCTATGTGCAGAGCAGGACCCACACAGAGGTACCAGGTTACACACTGCTAGTCTCCTATGTTTCTTGAGCCTAAGAAGCAAAGCCAATAGAAGGAGCTGTTGCACAAGCCGTTGAGGGGGAATTTAATAAGCAGCAGTCACCAGAACAGAGTAGTCATGTGACAAGTGCTGCTTTGTGGAATTTGTAGTGCCACAGAGGAAACCTATTAGACTCTGTAGTTGAAGGACTCCATTTCCCAGTGTGCTGAGCTGCATTGAAGGCTTTTGGGAGGAACAATGCTTTGTGGGAGAACCTATTTAAGTGAGGGGAGGAGTTTACTTTACTGTCTTGGGACGGCGTGGCTGATGAGTAAGGACCCTGTGTGTCCTTCACAGTGGGGCTGCAGCCTGAGGCCTGCTTCCAGCGATCCAGCCAGCTGAATTTCTACAGTGTCCCAGCCAGCTACAATGCTACAATGTTCCGGTGGGTGATCTACAGAGCTAGCTTACAGACATCTGGGTCTGTTCCAGAGCAGCAGAGGGCACATCAGCAGCCGCATTGATCGATCCAAGAGAGAGAGAGAGAGAGCCTGCAAGCAGTACAGTGGAGGCTGTTTTCCCAAAAGCAAGGAACAAGCAGATGTCATCAGTTCCAGCGTCATCAGCACAGCCTGAGCATCCAGACTGTCTCTGTGATCGGCTAACCAAGGGTGGTGAGCAGGCTGAGGCCTACCTTTGTGTGTACTCAGATGTATCTATCCTTAGGAATTTAAGTGCACCATCGAGAGTGGCTAGCTGAAGATGCCAAGACCTGTTTAACTTCAAGGGGACTGAAGTTACGATTACCATACAGCCTCGCACACACATATCCAGGGCTCTGCATATGCAGTGGGTGTGTGAGACAGCCTATCTGGGAAGCTAAGATATTGACTGTTGATTTGAATACAGTGTTTGTTATTGGGCCTGTGGTGCCAGGAGACAGAAGAGAGAGATCTGACATAGAGAGGGTCAGTCTTCTACTCTCCTCCTGCCTGGACTCATAGAGCAAAACTTGAGTAAAAGGTAACCAAGCTGTGACTGTTATTAAAGGGTTTGCTCTGCTCTTGTGGTTATTCTATGGTTCTGAATTCTCTGAGAGCAGCCTAAATGTACTATTGAGCTATATTGCTCATAACTTTATTTAATGTTCTTTTATTGTATTCTTGAACATATTGTTAATGGTTATTCCACAGAAATACTACAGTAAAGACAATTTCTGTGTTTTGTAATAACGTCTGTTTTTCCTATTGATCCTTGCACTCACACTATTGCTAGGTGTGCCAGAGGGGACTGAGGCTGTTATTGGGGTTGAGAGGCAAAGTAACGGACTGAACATACTAAGCAGCTCCTGCAGGGGTAGTGCTACAGTTGCTATGCAGAGATGCACCCAATTTTGGACTCTCCAGTTTTAGTAAAACAACCCCAAAGTATCCAGTTGTCCTGGAGTATCCAGTACTTAGATACAAAATAAAAAACAGAAAACTGAAATCAACCTATTTCGAAACCATGCTGTGAAAGTATTGCATGGATGGGGCGCCTCCCCTTTCAGGACACCGGACGCATGAATTTCTATGGCGGGGGTGTGTTTTTTCAAGCACTGATTAGTGTCAGAGGCTCTAATAGGCTTCCAAATAGGGTGGGCTCGGGGTGCAGAGCATTGCGTCTGGAGCCCACCCAGGTGTGTTGCAACAGCGAATGAATATTCACTATTGTCACACTGATCCTACTCCCGGTCAAACAGGAAGCGGGTCTGATACCTGTCACCTGATTGGCTGAAAGGACAGGCAATACTATTGGATGCCTAGGAGTAGGGGAGGAGATGCACAGCGGAAGCCAGGAGGAGGAGAAGACACAGGAGCCGCTGCGTGATGCCCGGATGCCTGCCACAGCCTGATGCCCACCGATGCAGCGATCCCCGCCACTCCTTGATGTCCGCCGATGCCCCGATCTCTGCCGCCTAGATGGGGTAAGTGTCAGTGGACTGACCAGCAGACAGCGAGTGGGGGGGGGGGGGGGTTGTATTGTTACCTTTAGCCCATTCTTGGCTACACTGGTTAGATCTGCTTTATTACGAGTACAGGTCATGGGAAAAGACTAATTTGTGATCTGCTGGGCTTAATGAGTGTTTTTCAGGATGGCTGTAGCCACTCCAAGCTGATGTATCTATCCAATGTTGGAGGCTGCCAGAAACACTCCTAGTGCCCGGGTGGAGCACCCATGTGAAGAACTTCACATACTGATTTGCCAACCGTGAACAAGGAATTAGGCGGTGGCAATCACTGGAGCTGGCTGGGGGCCTCAGTAGCAACAGGATAATAGCTGTTTTGTCAGGTTCCCTCATATCTGTTCATGCCAGTCCTTAGAAGAGACACCAAAGCAGAGGACCTTAAATCAGAATTCTGGGTACATAAACTGTAATTATAAATCTGTTCAGCAAATCATTATTTCCTGTTACAGTTCTGTAGCTTCTTGGGTTACCTGCCTGCTCACTAGAATGTATTATGTATGTATGTATATATGTCTCAATTCAATTGTATCCATTTCTCTGGACTCCAAGTCTGATGCACGTAAAAGCTTTTTCTAATTTCTTTGAGCTACATTGCCAGATCTTTCCTCAACCCTCCCCAGTTGCTTAGACTTAAAACTGCATGCAGAATGTGACAGCACATGTGCATAGCAAAATGTGTACACACATACTGGGGCCAGTTTATACTGAAGACAATTACCTACCAGCATGTCTTTGGTGTGGGAGGAAACCTGAGTACCCTGAGGAAACCTAAGCAACCACAGGGAGTGCATACAAACTCCATGCACATAGTGTCCTGGCCGAAATTTGAACCAAGAGCCTCAGTGTTGCAAGACATAAGTGATAGCCACTAAGCCACTGTGGTGCCCCTGCTGGACAGTAAAGGGCAATTATTACGCTGCTGAGGTCCTTTTTGCCCTTTGCTTTAACTGTAAGCTCCCTAAACAACTCCCTTCTGCACACTTAGTGCCTGAAACATGTTAGTTGAAATACATAGATGTAAACTACTTTATCTTGGAAAAGATTTGTAATTGTGTTCAGTCAGTCTTCTGATCCAAGCCCCCCACCCCTTGTGAGATAGGTCCTGGACCTTCACAGAAGCAACACACTTGGGTCCAGAACCTAAACCAGTGTCAACGTGCTTTGAGATTGAGTCAAATAAATCAATTTAAGACATTTCTAAGATCTTCCCTGACAGTTCCACCATCCTTGTGTTTATTCTCAGGGTGACATGCCAATAATTCTTTGCTGTCAAGACAAGGAGGTCCTGAGGAAGCAGTTAGATGCAAAATTTGTCGACCTCCAGCATATAGCAAAGATCTACTGGTGTAGTTCCATTGTATGGCTTGCATCATCCAAGTAGAGCACTTTTTTCATGTTTTTATAATGTGTTTTAACTATATTTGGTAATAAATATTTACCTTTTTATAACAATGTCCAACCATCTCTTTCTGGTACCAGTAAAGTCTGCTAGATTTTTCTTATTTGTTTATGTATTTGTAATAATATTCACAATATATAGTGCACACTCCTCTAAACAGCAGTATTCTGCATCCACCATAATGAGGAAATGTCATTTCTTTACAGACCATCTTGTTTCAAAACGTCATCTGGTTTCGGAGATCTGTTGTTTTGCATAATTAAGGTAATCAAAATATTACTTACCCTGCTCAAACATACACAGTGCTGTTGGTAAACAAGCTGCTAATTGCATAATGACTTGAAAACAGCTCATTATATAATTATATCAATGAAACATCTTATAAAGGTGAGTGCTCTTGGGTATTTTAGATGGGAGTCCGTTTTTTAAAGAGGCAGCAGACTAAAAATAAACCAAGGCTCGGCAAACGATGTGCTTTAGTCAATGTTCAAACAATTTATCACTGAGAAGTATCAGATAATAGCCTCCATGTGTACAGATAATGCACACACAGCTGGTCAATCTCAGGAAAAGCTCAGCAGTGACAAGGACTTTTTATGTGAAGCCAAGGTTCAGGAAGCCACACCACCCAGACCGCCAGAAAAATATTGGGTAGAAACGGAGACCAAACAGATTAGGAAACTATATCTAATCTAAGATATCTGAATGGGTCTGCCTCCTTTTTCTGCTTCAATATTTTTATTGAAGTTTCAAAAGTCATAACAAGCCATGGTTTGCCCACGCAGGTGCGACATCAAACAGGTATGTAAAGAAACAGCACGTGAACGAGCAATGAGCAACATAACCATGAACTGTTACCAGGACCATAGAGGATCAGGTTAAAAATGAGGCATAGGTCATAGACTATATTACTCTGTTCCCTGAAGTACAGCAGTCTACATTGCTAGCCTTCATATCAGGAAGGAAGAGAAGAAGGAGGAAACAGAGAAAGGAGAGAAATAAGAGGAGAGGGGTCCCAAGAGAGGGTGAGTACCACGGACGCGGGACCTGTACAAACAAGGTTTAAAGCGGACCATAACTAGTCGGGGGCAGGGATGGGAAGGAGTAACTTTTCAAAAATTTTGCATGCGCATCCTTCAATATACTGGACATCTGCTCATCAATCCTCAAAGCAGGCATTCTGGTTTTTTACTCCCTGGAAAGCAACAGACGGAATCTTCCAGGCCTAGGCAATGGCTATCTTGGCGGAGATAAAAAGATATGTGGCCAATTTCTGCTGGGGTGCGAAGAGGCCCGGTCTAGGTCAATGTAAGAGAGCCAGCCGGGCATCCTTTCGGACCATCATATGAAAAAACGTTCGCAGTAGGCCAAAGACCCTGGACCAGAAGCCGAGGCAAGACCACCATATATGTAGGGCAGCTCAACGTTGACCACAATTCCGAAAACATCTGTCACTGCTGCCAGGATAAGCGTGAGCAAACCTAGCTGGGACCCAGTACCCCCGCATGGGTCTCTCTCCTTTTTGATACACAGCATAAATATGAATGTTCAGGCTGGCCAAGCGTTAAAGCATTCTTAAACCCAAAATCATAAAATCTAAAATATTGCTGCTTATCAAACTGTAGAGCAGAACTACACTGCATCTAAGCACCACAAGCCAAAAACGCTATTGAATTAATTTCTTATATTGAAAGCAAACTCACCCATCCATCTACGTCTCTGTGATTTAGTTTGTTGATAAATTTGTTTGAAAACCCCCCACTAGTACGAGGCATCTTCAGAAAGTTTCCGCACGTTTATATTTTCATTGGAAATGGTGAGGGCGGTAATTGGTCGTGTCTGAGAGTGTCATGTGACTAGACTGTCTGGAAAGCCAGCTGACCTTGCAGTATAGTATGAGTGATGTCATTTGTTTTTGAAATTCCTAATAAAAAGAGTTTTAAAAAGTGGGGAAACTATTTAAGAACCCTTGTATTGCTGGCTGTGGCCAACTTGAGTAAGGGCAGATAATCCATGTATCATTTACTTCCTGGAATCTATCTGCCCTCAGGTCAGACATGCAGGCAGGAGGGTGTGCTTAGCTGAGAAATCCCCTCCTCCCCTCCTAAAGATCTTCCTGGGATATATAAAACATCATTTGTTTAGGCTTGGAAGTAAGGAAAACAGAAGGACAGGAAGCAGTGGGACTTTAATGGTGCTGGTGTACCCCGAGAAGGCACAACCAACACATAGGTTTAAAAAAATACAAAATGTAATGGGTATATGTTAAAACCGACAATAAGTTGGCTCCACTAGAAGGATGGAGTACTAGATGTGACATACATCAAAATTACATCAAGAAATGTGACTATACATTCCCCTTTCTATACCACATGTTTAAATCAATAGACCAATTCATGGACAAAGATATATAACCGAAAGACCTAACTTGCACAAAGAGCAAATATTGAATGAGGCCAAGGGTGAGATGCCTGAAGAATACACTTCCATGAATGGTTCAGTGATCCTGTCCTCGCTAACGCGTTTCGCCCAAGGGAGGGCTTCCTCAGGGGATCATAGGGAGGATCAGGGTATAGAGTCACTGAAAGAGGAGACGAACATAGAAGTACAAAGGCTGCCAACAGAACTTGAACAAGAAAGGACTTTTAAAATAAGGGGCAGAGTGCAACAGCTTTGGATAAACCTGGTTGGATTCCTATTTCCTGGACAAACATAGGCGTCCCTTGATGTCTGGAGGGATTACCCCAACGCTAATGGTTAACAGTCTAAGCTCTAGACAAGCGGATGATAGCTATTGCGTATAGACCAGCCATGGGGGCAGACAGATGTTATGGGGGATGTCAGGAGGAACCAGCCTGAATGCTCGTACAGCAACTGCCATGGTAGAAAGCCGTACGGCGTTGGGGTAATCCCTCCAGACATCAAGGGATGCCTATGGGCAGGACAGGATCACTGATCCATTCATGGAAGTAGATTCTTCAGCCATCTCACCCTTGGCCTCATTCAATATTTGCTCTTTGTGCAAGTTAGGTCTTTGGGTTATATATCTTTGTCCATGAATTGGTCTATTGATTTAAACATGTGGTATAGAAAGGGGAATGTATAGTCACATTTCTTGATGTAATTTTGATATATGTCACGTCTAGTACTCCATCCTTCTAGTGGAGCCAACTTATTGTCGGTTTTAACATATACCTATTAAATTTTGTATTTTTTTAAACCTATGTGTTGGTTGTGTCTTTTCAGTTAGGGGGTACACCAGTCCCACTGCTTTCTGTCCTTCTGTGTTCCATAATTTGAAAAGGAATGTGGTGCTGGTTCAGTTCTGCCGTTTTTTCAATATTACGAATAGGCCTGGAAGTAACTGAAGAAATGTACAAAAACATTTAAAACAAGTGAATGTAATATATTTTCCTATTAATTACTAATGGTGCGGTGTAAAGATTAAAAATAATCAATGTTGATTTAAATAGTAAAATTTCACTTTACATGTGCTACATTAATTTTTCTTTTCTTTTTTGCCCCTTTATTTTAAACTGGTGATCCTGCCAGTACCACACTTCCAGTCATAGGATGTCTCCACCCCGATGGAGGAGTAATGGACCACTGGACAGCAGCATTGTCAGTCTGCGGAGAGGGGAATGTTAGACTAGCAGATTTAGATGGACTTGACTAACAAATTGAAGCTGAACTCCAGCGAACATCTTTTAGGCAACTACTTCAACAATTTTTCCCTTTGGGAAACAGATTTTATAAGTGAATAAAAACTGACCATTGTAAGAAACCCTGTTAAATGGTTTGTCTGAACCCCCTAACTGCCACGTTTCTGGGAGGGCTTGGACTGTTAAAGAAAGTTGAAAAACACAGATTTACTGCTTGATTATCAGGTGAAAACCGTGGGAGCAAAGATTAAAAAAAATAAAAAAATAAAACTAATGCAGCCATCACATTTAAGAATTGGTAAGCTGCAATATAGTTTTGTTTTTGGGTTTGATACTACTTTAAAGTGGATGTAAACCCACCACTCACCCAGTATACACTAATGGCACAGTATTAATGTATATGTACTTGCAAGCCTCCTGCGTGCATCCCTACCTTGCAACTGTCACCCTTTTCTGCAGTAGCAAAACACTGAAATCAGTGGGTGTCGCTCTTTGCTGAAGCTCGGTGGGTGGAGTTATGAAGTCACAAGATTCCCCACCAAGCTCTACACTGAGAGCTGGAGGAGAAAGGAGGGGGGAGTGTGAGGCTCTTTTTGCTCCTTGCAGGAGATAAGAATATGACCTGTCAGTCACACAGCATGGGATGAAACCTCTCCTATTTCTCCCTTAGAGTTGGATTCTTCATGGCAAAACTGGGCACAGATGACATTATATCCTCTCCTGTACACGGTAGAAGTTTCAGTAAAAAAATGTTTTTTGGGGTTTACATCCACTTTAATGTTTATGCCTGAAGATGGACCATAAGACCTTTTCAAACAGTTGGATAGTGCCTACATATTCAACCATCTTCCTATGTGATCACCAACGTAATGTGGAACAAAACCTAAAATGTAAAAAAAACTATTACTGCAGAAGAGACATCAAAATGTTTCTTATACAATAACATACACTTACCTGTCTGCTCACAGTCTTCTATTGAATGCACACTGAGCTGTGCATACGTAGCTTAGTGTGCATTCACGGTGCACTCTGACTGTGGATGTAACTGCTACATTGCTGGAAGGCGGAGGTGAGTATTTTCATGTGTTTAGATCCCCTTTAAGTTAGACCATAGAAAGGGGAGTTCTGATTGGATGTTATGGGTTACTACACATTTGGCTTTGTCCTATGTGTGCCTGTATAAACTTCTCAAGAGCAAAGCATCTGTAATATCATATAGCAATCACAGCACCTCTACAACATCCAAACAGTTGTAAAAACTTTACAAAGAAACAGTAACTGCAACACAAATCAGCTTTCCACAAACACGTAAAAAACCTTAGAGCGTTCAAAAAACACTGCCGTCTACAATTTAAGGAACATTCTGCAGTTCACAGTACAATGCATACCACAAAAAAAAATGGAGATTATGCAAACTCAGTAAGATTCAACAAAAGCAATGTAAAATATGTTCCAAATGCATACACCATCTGGTATAAGTTTGAGCAGAAAAAAGCATTCTGAAAAAAATAATAAAAAAATATAAAAATAAAATCACAGTACAAATTCACACATTGGGGAAAAAAATAGTAAAATACCTTTAAACAAAAACAACCCACCACCTTTACCAGCAAAAAGACACTCTTTGGCATCACAGGCATTAAAAAAGACAAAATTTCCAGCAAGCTGCTATATGTTTAAAGTCATCAAGAAAAGCCATTTTCTATGCATGTGTGAGGAAATACCATGTGAACATAGTACATGGTATATGTTATATTCTACTGAAAAATATTTAGCAGTGATGTGTAATGGACAGGAAAGTGAGAGACAGCAATCAAGGAAAAGTCTTGAAAAGTGACCAAAGTGTTCACCTTTCGAAAGTTGACAATGAACAACTGACTGAATATATATATATATATATATATATATATATATATATAAAACAAGATATAAACATCCATAACAAAAAGTATTTTTGTTTAGCAATGCCAGATGAAGTATGGAGCAGCTCTGAACTTTATAACCCAAATGTGCAGACTGATATGATAAAGAAAAGCAATTTTCCTATGCATGTGTAAGGGAATGTGACATATGGACATAGTACATAGTATGTGTCATATTCTATTGAAAAATATTTAGCAGTGATGCGTAGTGGACAGGAAAGGGAGAGAAAGCGAGCAGAGAAAAGTCTTGAAAAGTGACCAAAACGTTGACTTTTCAAACGTTGACAATGGAAGACTGAAATTTGTTTAAAAAAAATAATAAAAATAATAAAAATAAATAAATATAAATTCGCACATATACAGTATACATAAATATACATATACACACCCACACACATAAATAATAGCCCATAATTCTATATATCAAGCAAGATATAACATCCATAACAAAAATTATTTTTCTTTAGCAATGCCACATGAAGCAGATCTGAACTCTCTAACCCAGATGTGCAGACTGACGGTTGAATTGCGTGTATATGGTCTGGTATAGAAGCTGATGGTGTGTATATGGTCTGGTATAGGAGCTATATGGTCTGGTATAGGAGCTGATGGTGTGTATATGGTCTGGTATAGGAGCTGATGGTGTGTATATGGTCTGGTATAGAAGCTGATGGTGTGTATATGGTCTGGTATAGAAGCTGATGGTGTGTATATGGTCTGGTATAGGAGCTGATGATGTGTATATGGTCTGGTATAGGAGCTATATGGTCTGGTATAGGAGCTGATGGTGTGTATATGGTCTGGTATAGAAGCTGATGATGTGTATGTGGTCTGGTATAGAAGCTGATGATGTGCATGTGGTCTGGTATAGAAGCTGATGGTGTGTATATGGTCTGGTATAGAAGCTGATGGTGTGTATATGGTCTGGTATAGGAGCTATATGGTCTGGTATAGAAGCTGATGATGTGTATGTGGTCTGGTATAGAAGTGTATATGGTCTGGTATAGGAGATGATGTGTATATGGTCTGGTATAGGAGCTGATGATGTGTATACGGTCTGGTATAGGAGCTGATGATGTGTATATGGTCTGGTATAGGAGCTGATGATGTGTATATGGTCTGGTATAGAAGCTGATGATGTGTATGTGGTCTGGTATAGAAGCTGATGATGTGTATGTGGTCTGGTATAGAAGCTGATGATGTGTATGTGGTCTGGTATAGAACTTGATGGTGCGTTTATGGTCTGGTATAGAAGCTGATGGTGTGTATATGATCAGGTATAGAAGCTGATAGTATGTATATAGTCTGGTATAGAAGCTGAGTATATCATGATACACAGGAAACATAAAGAAGGTAGAAGCTCCCTCCTCCAGCAGAGCACTGTATGCAGAGCTTGCTGGGCGCACATTGCAGCTTCAGCACCAAGGAGAGCTCCCTATCTCATGCACATAGCAGCCTCTCTTACCTGTCATCGTTCTGGAAGCTCTGGTCCCCCAGGAGCAGGTCTCTGAAGCGGTACCTGGGGGGCAAGGGGGGCACCTCCGTCTCCAGCTCATTCATTTTCAGGGTGCTGATGTCTAGGATAACTCCAGTCTTGTCAGGTGCCAGCCTGCAAGGAGAAAGAAAGGATGTAACCAACTTTGTCTGCAAAACACACATACCCCCAAGCAAGAACAAACAGAATCCCCCTTCCCTGATAGCCCTGGACACCCCCTCTTCTTACATTAGGGTGTCAGGATGCCAGGGCAGGGTAACCAGGAGCCCATTTCCTCAGTCCAAACCCCCTTCTCCTCTGCCAGCAGTTCTCTTGCAGTTTCATGCAGCACAACAATGACACAATGAGACTAGAGCCAGAGACAGCCATCCAACCTCTGGAGGGGGTGGGAGGATGAGCAGGACTTACACACAGCACAGGATCATTATGCCGGGAGTTAAACGCCACTGGGTGTATTTAAAGGGGGATTCCGCTTTAAATACACTGAATACCTGTATCTGTTCAAATCTGTAAATACAACTGAATTACTGCACTTTGTTTCCTGAGAGCAAGTGGGTTAGCAGCTCCCTGACTCTTGACACCTTGATCAATGTGTCCTTGTGTCTGGATGACTGATAGCACCAGTGAAGTGATGCAAGGAGGTCTATTGGGCATCCCCATATAACCCATTTTTAATTCTATTCAAAGAAATTTGAGGCGGCAGAAAACATTGACACCATAATTTTACATTCCTTCTAATCAGACCTAGAAAATCACTTGCCAACCACTGCTATGAATGCAATTAAGGTAACTTCAGAAGGCATTTACTATTTGCCATCTATGACTCGATCATAAATGGCTGCTGGGAAAAAAAATAACCAGGAGTCTGGAGTTG
>BLSH010116461.1:811736-824956 GCA_018402905.1 Glandirana rugosa
AATGATCGACTATAGACCATTCTCTTGTTTTGTTTTGCTGGTTTTTCACCTTAT
The DNA here is from genome assembly GCA_018402905.1 of Glandirana rugosa. Lineage (NCBI taxonomy): Eukaryota > Metazoa > Chordata > Amphibia > Anura > Ranidae > Glandirana > Glandirana rugosa. Next base: position 811,791 of record BLSH010116461.1, read on the forward strand.
AAATAGTGTAAATAAACTGCCTTGTGTAGTGAACCAGAAAAAAAGGTTTTACAACACTGCGCATCCACTAAACCATAAAGCAGCTAGCACCACATTTTCAACAACATATGTGTGTACAAATAATAAACTTAAATAATGTGCAGCGCTGAGAAATTATATCAAGTGATCAAAACCGGGAATTACCCCGATCAAATATCTATAAAAGTGATAATAAACCAAAAAAGTCCAAGAAAGTTCATCAAAAAAATTAATAAATAAATTCCAAACACCAACGTGAAAAAAACGATAAATAATTGGTGAGTATTCAATATTCCGTAGTGTTCCACCATCCACCATAAGAAGTGCATCCACCACCTTACAGATGAGGTACTCTTACCAGATATCAGCTAGTAAACCGCATGTATGGATAGCCAGTGAAGGTAGGTTAAACCAGGGTCAAATCGGCACTCCTCATATATGAACAATCAACGGTCCAGGTGACAAATCAACATTTCAATGGAAACCACAGATGACGAAATAACTAATAAACTGTATATATGGATAACCGCTAAACGGTCCAAATGACAACTCAGTGCTTCAAAGGAAAATCATCAGTGGCTTTCCACTCGTCCACCAAACGCAACTTTGTGCCCACACATAGGGTCCCATATAGTGTAATACTACAGTCACCAAATAGAGGTTTGCGGCGGTGTAGTGAACCCTTCCTGGGGGTCACACACACCCGCTGCCGAGCTAACCCCCTTACAGTTGGTGGAGGATGCAGGCAGTTTTTAAAAAGGCCAGCATGGAGGAGTTGCTGAGACAGCTTGCGATAGCAAATGCTAATCAACAACAAACAAATGCTAGTTGGCAGAAATCTGAGGCTCACGTAATAGACCTGTTGCAGAAGCAAGAGCAGAGACTCCAACAAGTGGAGACGTTAATGGAGCAATGTCCGCAGACCAGTGAGGCTAGTGGTTCCAGTAATACACCATCATATTGTGTGAGCCGTTTGCTGCCAAAAATGACTGGAGAGGATGATCCTGAAGTGTTTCTGACCACATTTGAAAGGACTGCAGAGAGAGAAAAGTGGCCTAAGTTATAGTGGGCTGGATTGGTGGCTCCTCTATTAGCTGGGGGATCGCAGAAAGCATATTATGACTTAGAGCCGGACCAAGCAAAAGACTATGTTCTGATAAAAACAGAAATATTGGCATGGCTGGGTGTCACCCTGGCTGTCCGGGCTCAGCGTGTGCATAACTGGACTTTTCAATTGGAAAAACCCCCCAGGTCGCAGATGTATGATCTCATTCACCTGAGCAGGAAGTGGCTGCAACCAGAAACTTTGACAGCACCAAAGATTGTGGAACGTGTGATAATGGATAGGTTTCTGAGATTTCTACCTACTGCGATCCAAAAGTGGGTAAGCCATGGAAACCCGGAAACGACTGACAGGCTTGTGGATTTGGTAGAGAGGTACTTGACTGCAGAAAACCTGACCACCTCTCCCAGGGACTCACAGACTTTCCACCCTAAGACCAGACCATCCCCAGGGGCGGGTAAGATGACTTCAAGGGGTAAGGGTGGAGAGAGTGAGAGGGCGGGAACTTTGCATAATGTATGGCAAACGCAGTCAAAGTCGCAGGAAGCAGCGAAAAAGTTTATTAGTTAGCGTTGCCGACAAGAGGGACATATTGCAGCCAATTGCCCAGTTGTGGATGAGCCTATGGAATGTGACTATCTAAGGGACAGACATCAGTCGCTATTTGCGACAGTTGCATGCACTGCCACTCAGGGGACTGAAAAACATTTATGCAAAATATGTATTAATGGTAAAAATATTGTTGTGTTGCTGGATTCAGGTAGTCTGGTAACATTGATCAAAGCTGAGTTAATTACTACAGAGGGCTCTAGGAATAATAAGGTGGCTGTAATTTGTGTACATGGGGACACCAGAGATTATCCTGTGGCTAAAGTTGTGTTTGAGACCCCCAAAGGTAGCCTAGCTCATCAGGTGGGGTTGGTGCCTCATTTACCAAATGATGCCATTGTGGGGAGGGATTTTCCAAAATTCTGGGAGCTCTGGGATAATCCTGAACCCCCCACGGAGGCCCCCTCCTTATTGTGGAAGATGAATCCAAGGTATCTTCTGAGAATGGTAAGACCTCTCCAGATTTTCCCTTGTCAGTGTTGGCCGGAGACACTCGGGAACCTGGGGAGGAACCAACATCTTCAGACGAAAACATACCATCTGTGGAGTTCTCTGATTTAGAGGTTCACTGGGAAAATTTTGCCACAGAACAGGTAAAGGACCCCACCCTGATAAAGGCGCGGGAAAATGTGGTAAAGATAGATGGTGAATTAGTGAACCCAGATCAGTCTTGCGGTTACCCATACTTTATGGTGGAAAGGGATCTGTTGTATCAGGTTGCCCAAAAGGCGGATGAAACCATTGAGCAACTTGTGGTACCCAAACCCTATAGGAAGTTGGTATTGGAATTAGCCCATGGGCACATTCTGGGAGGTAATTTGGGGGCGGAGAAAACCAGAGAGCGAGTATTGCAGAGGTTCTATTGGCCTGGTGTCATGAAGGAAATAGAAAATTATTGTTCCTCCTGCCTTGTGTGTCAGAAGTCAGCACCTTTGTCGCATTTCCGTAACCCACTGGTACCTCTCCCCATCATTGAGGTCCCCTTTGAGAGGATCGCAATGGATTTGGTAGGACCAATACTAAAGTCCGCTAGGGGGCATCAGTACATGACTTGGTCATAATGGACTATGCCACCCGCTATCCCGAAGTGATCCCACTTAGAAATATACCTCCGCCAAGATGATAGCCAAAGAGCTATTTCTGATCTTCAGCCGTGTGGGTATTTGTAAGGAATTGCTTACAGACCAGGGTACCCCATTTATGTCCAGGGTAATGAAAGAGTTGTGCAAGTTGTTTAAAGTGACACAATTACGTATTTCCGTGCATCACCCTCAAACAGATGGGTTGGTTGAAAGGTTCAACAAAACCCTAAAACAAATGTTAAAAAAGGTGGTGGATCGAGATGGAAAGGATTGGGACTGTTTATTACCCTACTTGATGTTTGCTATTCGGGAAGTACCGCAATCCTCTACCGGGTTCTCGCCCTTCGAGTTACTTTATGGGAGACACCCAAGAGGGCTGTTGGATATCGCCAAGGAAACTTGGGAAAGTGAGAGTTCTCCCCTCCGGAGTGCGATTGAGCATTTTGCCCTCATGCAAGACAGAATTGCACAGGTAATGCCAATTGTCAAAGAACACTTGGCCCAGGCGCAGTAAGCACAGCAAAGGGTGTATAACTGCAAGGCCAAGACCCGTACTTTTTCACCGGGGGATAAGGTGTTGGTACTAATCCCTATGGTGAAAAGCAAATTCCTGGCCAAATGGCAGGGCCCATATGAGATAATTGAACAAGTGAGTGAGGTGAACTACAGGGTCAGACAACCAGGACAGCTAAAGCCAGAACAGATATACCACATTAATCTGTTGAAAGCCTGGAGGGATAGGGAATTCCTAGTCACAGAAACCTTGGTATCACCGACTGATTGCTTAATTCCTGAGGTAGGAATAGCAGTCACTCTATCAAAACCCCCAAAACAGGAGGTGAAAGAGTTTGTGCTCCGCAACAGAGAGGTGTTCTCTGACCTGCCGGGACAAACATCTGGGGTAGAGCATGACATTATCACCCCGCCAGGGGAAAGAGTGAGACTGTAACCGTATCGAATACCAGAGGCCCGACGGGAGGCAATACATGGGGAAGTTCAACGAATGCACGAGTTAGGTGTGATAGAAGAGTCCCAGAGTGACTGGTCCAGCCCGATCATTTTAGTGCCCAAACCCGATGGGAGCTGGCGATTTTGTAACGATTTCCGGCAGTTACAAAATTTGACACCTACCCCATGCCACGCATAGATGAACTGATCGACCGGCTGGGAACAGCCCGATATATGACGACCCTTGATCTCACCAAGGGGTATTGGCTGATTCCCCTAGCTGAGTCAGCAAAGGAGAAAACAGCATTTGTAACACCAGAGGGAGCATTCCAATATAAAAGAATGCTGTTTGGGTTACAAAATGCACCAGCCACATTCCAGCGGAAAATGGACAAAATTCTGAGGCCCCATCAGAAGTATGCTGCAGCCTACTTGGACGATGTGATTATCCACAATAAGGATTGGGCTTCATATCTGCCAAAAGTGCAAGCTGTACTAGACTCCATAAGGGAAGCTGGGTTCACTGCTAATCCAAAGAAATGTACCATTGGACAGAAAGAGGCCAAATATTTGGGGTACACTATTGGGAGGGGAGTAATAAAACCCCAAGTCAACAAAATGGAAGCCATAAATAGCTGATTTGAGCTTTCCTCTGAATTGCTGGATACTATTGGTGATTCATTCCTCACTTTGCTTCGCAGGCTGTGCCCCTAAGCAACTTGACAAAAGGGAAAGAGTCTACCATGGTGAAATGGACTCTGGAGGCTGAAGCAGCCTTCCAGTCTTTAAGAAAAGCCTTATGTAGCCAACCAGTGCTGTACTCCCCTGACTTCGCTAAGGACTTTGTGGTACAGACTGATGCGTCAGACGTAGGCTTAGGAGCAGTGTTGTCCCAGGCTTGGAAGAGGGAAGAGCACCCAATCATTTATCTCAGCAGAAAACTGAAATCCCACAAAGAAAACTATGTCACAATTGAGAAGGAGTGTTTAGCTGTGAAGTGGGCACTAGATTCCCTTCGCTATTATTCACTTTAACCTAGTTACGGACCACGCACCCTTAACATGGATGGCTCAAAACAAGGAGACCAACAGAAGGATAAATAGGTGGTTCCTGGCCCTGCAAGAATACAACTTCACAGTAAAGCATTGCCCTGGTGTTGAAATGGGGAATGTGGATGCTTTATCTCAGATATCTGCCTCCCTGACTGCCTGTGTTGCAAACCCCAGTTTGAAACAAGAGGGGGGGGGGTATGTGACAGCAGGCCGGGGTAAATCACCTGGTTGCATCCAGGACGGCAGGTATGTGTGTCCGAGGTCCAGGCTGTATATGGATTTTATATATCCACTAGGGGGAAGTGCTGGGACTTTTGCAGGGGTAGAGGTATGAGCCCAGCTGAGTAGAGCTGGCTCATTTAGACCTCTACAAAAACTTCCAGCAGGCATAGAGGAGTGCTCCACCCTGGAACCAGTTTCTGTGTCAGCAGACTGGGCAGTGTACATTTTGTCTGATAAGAAGAGCCTGTGTGGCTGATTGTGCCCAGTGAGAGATAGGAGCTAGGTACAACGGTAGGCTGTACCTAGCTGACAGACAGAGAAACCTATCGTGCAGTTAGTGGCCTAGGATTTATTTTGATGTTTGTTTTTGTTTTGCTGTTTTTTCACCTTATAAATAGTGTAAATAAACTGCCTTGTTGATTTCACCTACAACTGCTGTCTTGCTGTGCCTAAATTGCCTAATAGTGAACCCTTCCAGGGGGTCACACACACCCGCTGCCGAGCTAACCCCCTTACACTATGCACAGCTACACCAGGTTCTGTGTGCTCCAGTTCTAGTAAATCTCCCTAATATATCAGGTGCACAGAACAAAACATGCCTGTAGAGGAGGCTTAGATATTACGATTTGTCCATGATTGTTGATAGCCCCCATTTTTTTAACAGTAATTAGATCTAACCATTTATCAAAATACACAGAATGAAAGACGATTTATAAGAAATATCCGAGTTATCATGGTTTGTAATGGCACACCCCGATATAAAGAAATAGACCACACCTAATTTTTTAATGCATTCTTTTTTTAATTCTACACTGCCTTTACATCATTTACATATTTTTTACACTGACCATTCTGGTAAAAAAAAATGTAGCACTTAGAAGGAAATGTACTTACCAGCCTCATAAAGCATTTTCTTTTTTTTTTTTTTTGCACCCCATCTCTCATGTGGACCTTATGAAATTTCCCCTGCTGCCTTCTAACTAGCTATACCAAAGTCTTCTTCACTTTGCAGTTCACTCTTTACCTTTATTAGTTAGTTCTAATATCCCTGGTGTGTTAAATATTGACCAAGAGCTTACCTGTCTGCAATTATTGACAAGCAAACCTCTGTAAAACTCATTCTCCAAAGAAGCTTTTATTCCACCTAAGTCAGCATGCAGCACTACAAGTAATTATTACATATCTTCACAGGCTTTTGTAACATCCCCATCCCCTATATAAAAATGCTTATAACATCTTAGATCAATATTAACGTGTCTGGAGACCTTTTAATGTACTTGGCAACTGTGCAGCCCAAAGGAAGTTTAAGAATATGGAATGCAGTACCCAAGCAGAAAAATGAACAACACTGAAACTTTTCATGTCCTCCAAACGTTGCCATTTTGACATACCACATTTTGTAGTCAATGGAGAAGGTAAAGTCAAATCGTATTTGGAGGTCAATGGTGCAATGGGCTTTAAATGGCTGCGTTATGGATGTTTTTTTCAACGATTCCAAACCTGTTCTTGCACCAAAAAACGGCCTATCATTATTTCAAAAAGTTAAATAAAAATTGGTAATCAAAATACTCAAATAACAATTAAATATATAAAACATAAATTAAATTTTTTTTAGAATTTTATATTGGTTTGTTTTCAGAAATCAGCTGACACATTTTGTCTTAACCTAGGCCTTTAAGCCACAAGGAAACCAGACAAGTAATAAATACCATTTGTGGGGGCATGCTCTGGCAATGAGACTATGAAGACCCATCCTGTAAAGGCCCGTACACAGGATGCGAAATTCGGACGGGAATTGTTGCTCGACAGCCTGTCATCCGAAATTCTTACCGTTAGTATGCTCCTTTCGACAGCCGATTCGCTTTTTCGTCAGACAAAAGCTGGATGTGCAGACTAGTGATTTTTTGTCTGTCGACGACGCCATGTCCGATTTTTGGATGGTGTGTACAGAAATCGGCACACAAAAGTCGACAGTACAAATACGCATGTTCGAGGAATGAGCCGGAAGAGTTTGGTCGTGTAAACTGGCGATCGCAATTCAGAATTAACCTTCGTGAAGCGGCAATTGAAATTCCAAAATGCAGCGCACATTATCATCTTTTTAAGAGTGAAATTAGCAGAAGCGGCCCAAAGGGTGATGCACCAAAAATTACCTTCCTCTTTATACTCTCCTAGTACGTCATTACGTTCACCTTTGTCGAATGCCAGTTTTCCTATAGTCAGTATGCTTTACAAAATCATGGACACGCGCTTTTGACAAAAATCAGAAGCACGGTCGTACGACAATCGAACCGTGTGTATGAAGCTTTACAGATCCCACTCATATGCAGCACAACTAAGCTATTCACCACCATATTACTGACTTAAAGCCTTGTACACACGCTTAGATTTTCGGACAACCGAACATCCATTTTTTGTTGGATGCTAGTCTCATGTCGAAAGTGAAGAAGTTACTAACCATATGAAAATATTCGTACCACCGAACTCAACGTCAGAAGCGATGCAATGTTTTGAATAGCTTTGTATGTATTTTTTGTTTCTGAGCATGCATAGTCGTGCTCTTACAATTTTTTTTCGGACAAAAACCGTATTAATGAAAATAAAATCGGACGTTGAGTTGATGTACGAAAATTTTTTTATAGTCGGCACATCCAGCTTTTGTCTTCCAAAAAATCAAAATCGGCTGTTAAAAAAAGCATACTAACGGTAAGATTTTTGGACGATCGTTCGCCATATGAAAATTCCCGCATGAATTTTGCATCGTGTGTACAGGCCTTTAGGCCAGAGAAAGTTATGCCAGTATCAAAGCAATCAGTCCCACTGCTTCAGCACGTGAAAGTGAGCTATAGAGTTGCTGGCTGGAACACCGCAACCCTGTGGTACATCTAAGATGGTGGTTGAGGCAGGGACGTGCAGTAAGGTGAGTGGCTGGCTAGTATCAGAGCCGGATACACACAGGTTACATACACCATGAACGTTAGAGCGAGAGCAATAATTCTGGTACTAGACCTCCTCTGTAACTCTAAACATGCAACCTCTAAAAAATTGTAAAGCGTTGTCTATGGAGATTCTTAAGTACTGAAGTTTGGCACCATTCCACAAGTGTGCGCAATTTTAAAGCGTGACATGTTAGGTATCTATTTCCTTGGCGTAACATCATCTTTGACATTATACAAAAAATCGGGCTAACTTTACTGTTTTTTTTTTTTTATTCATTAACCACTTGCCGACAGCAGTTAGGAGTGTAAAGCATTTTTTTCTGCTGGCAAATCACTCCCAAAAAACGCAAAAAAAAAAAATGTTTTTTTTCTGTTCCTAGAAGCTGAAGTTTCAAAAATACTTCTCGACTAAAAGTAGTGTGTATGGACACATAGGATAACTACTTGCTTCTAGCAGAAAAGCAATACTCAAAAGCTACTGTAGGGAGCATTTTTTTAAGCTAGCGTGCATGGAGCCTAAATATTATGGGGTATATTTACCAAAACTGGTGGTCTCAGTTGTGCATGGTAGCCAGTCAGTTACTAACTTTGGTTTGTTCAATTGAGCTCTGGCAATAAAACCTGGAAGCTGATTGTTTTTTATGTGGAGCTGCACAAGATTTTGCACCATGCAGTTTTAGTAAATGACCCCCACGTTCGTTCTTTCTATGCAGGCCTTAAGGCTGCATTCACATCTCAGCGGTTTGAATCACAGGCAGATTTGCCGCAATTCTGCCCGCGATTTGAAAGCGCCGATATGTAAATGACAAATTGCACTAAGCACATTTGAGATGCGATTCATTTGAATGGCACCTAAAATCACGGTGCAGTTCTGCCATGAATGTCAAGTGATAAATCGCGCTGCAATCGCGGCAACCCGCATCGCGTGAAGCTTGTCACCCAAAAAAATTACCTTTTGGGTGACATTCTTCACACGATGCTGGTTGCTGTGATTGCAGCGTGAAAATTGCAGCAGAACTGCACCGTGGTTTAGGTGCCATTCAAATTAATGGCATCTTAAATGTGCTTTCTGCGATTTGTCATTCACATCTAGGCGTTTTGAAATTGTGGCAAATATGCCTTTGATTTAAAATGCTGAAATGTGAATGCAACCTAAAGGAGGTAAAGACAGGACTGTAAGATCAGTGAGCTGATAATGAAGCTAGATGACTACGAAAACAAAAGTTGACTTTCCAATATCTAGTCAGTCAATATATAGTCAGGGCGCTCCCTGAGGCCATTACATTCAAAGACCTTTTTGCTACCCTCCATGATATTTCCTTTCAAAATTTGGGGGATTCATTGGCTAACCTGATTTTGAAGGATAGGGTGCACAGGGCTCTAGTTTCTAGGAGGGATAATGAGGAGAAGACATATCACAAATATACAGATAAGTAAGCCATTATGCAAGCCATGCACAATAAAAGTGTTTGTTGGACCGCAGCTGTCTTTCTTCCCTGACCTCTCCCGCGGTATGAAGAGATGGAATCAAGATATACCTGTGCTCAAATCCCAATAGCTTGAACATGTACACTAGAAATTCTGGATGAACCCTCTACTGCTACATACCCTTTCTAGCAAACTTTGCAATAAAAACAGGGATTTTTAGTTCTCACATAACGCAATGCACGTCTGAGCTGGTTTTAGGATAGATAATACACAGTACATGTACGAGCTATTAGGATTTGAGCACAGGTATATCTTGTTTCTGTTGCATTGCACGTCAGTGGCCATTGAACCCCCAATTTGTGCGCGTTTGCCCCATGTTGACATTGTGTCCACAGTAGCATTTGCACAGCAGAGTAGGACTGGCCAGAAGAGGGATTACTTTGAAGCAGTTGGCCAGCATAAATATGTATTGCAATGTGTGTGAACTAAAAATCCCTGTTTTTTTATTTCAAAGTTTGATAGAAGCGGTCAGTGGCGGATGGTGCATTTTTAGGATGGGGATGGGGGCGCCAGGCCCCACCCTTCCTTTTTAACTCCTCCTACTTCACATAAGCCCCCACCCCTTATAAAACCCTCCCACTCCGTCCCCTGTATTTCACATATTGTGTCAGGAGTATACAGCTTGGCATCACAGGACACAGTATAGAGCTCAGCTACACAGGACACAGTATACAGCTCCAGCATCACAGGACACAGTATACAGCTCAGCATCACAGGACACAGTATACAGCTCAGCATCACAGGACATAGAATACAGCTCAGTATCACAGGATACAGTATACAGCTCAGTATCACAGGACACTGTATACAGCTCAGCATCACAGGTGGGGTATATTGCAGCCAGTACACAGTATACAGCTCAGCATCACAGGTAGGGGTATATTCAGCCAGTACACAGTATACAGCTCAGCATCACAGGTAAGGGTATATTGCAGCAAGTACACAGTATATAGCTCAGCATCACAGGTGGGGTATATTCAACCAGTACACAGTAAATAGCCAGTACACAGGTGGGGGTATATTCAGCCAGTACACAGTATACAGCTCAGCATCACGGGTAGGGGTATATTCAGCCAGTACACAGTATACAGCTCAGCATCGCAGGTGGGGTATATTCAGCCAGTACACAGTATACAGCTCAGCATATATTCAGCCAGTACACAGTATATAGCCAGTACACATGTAGGGTATATTCAGCCAGTACACAGTATACAGCTCAGCATCGCAGGTGGGGCATATTCAGCCAGTACACAGTATACAGCTCAGCATATATTCAGCCAGTACACAGTATATAGCCAGTACACATGTAGGGTATATTCAGCCAGTACACGGTATACAGCTCAGCATCACAGGTAAGGGTACATTCAGCCAGTACACAGTATATGGCCAGTACACAGGTGGGGTATATTGCAGCCAGTACAGAGTATACAGCTCAGCATCACAGGTAGGAGGTATATTCAGCCAGTACACAGGTGGGGTATATTCAGCCAGTACACAGGTGGGGTATATTCAGCCAGTACACAGGTGGGCTATATTCAGCCAGTACACAGGTGGGCTATATTCAGCCAGTACACAGGTGGGCTATATTCAGCCAGTACACAGGTGGGGTATATTCAGCCAGTACACAGGTGGGGTATATTCAGCCAGTACACAGGTGGGGTATATTCAGCCAGTACACAGGTGGAGTATATTCAGCCAGTACACAGGTGGGGTATATTCAGCCAGTACACAGGTGGAGTATATTCAGCCAGTACACAGGTGGGGTATATTCAGCCAGTACACAGGTGGGGTATATTCAGCCAGTACACAGGTGGGGTATATTCAGCCAGTACACAGGTGGGGTATATTCAGCCAGTACACAGGTGCGGTATATTCAGCCAGTACACAGGTGGGGTATATTCAGCCAGTACACAGGTGGGGTATATTCAGCCAGTACACAGGTAAGGGTATATTCAGCCAGTACACAGCAGCACGTACCGGTCCAGAAGTCAGGCCACTTTCTCTCACACGGCCAGCGGGAATAACAGACGTGCATGCTGGACACTCTCCTAGTCCAAGCACCAGCACGTCCGCCAGTCCTGCCCCCGTGACCTGACCAATCAGTCACTGGCTGGAGGCCAGTGACTGAGGCCAGAGCCAATCAGTGTATCTATGTGCGCGTTGGTGGCACACATAGATACACTTTAAAGGCAGACCAATGGGCTTTGGGACTTGCTGTCTAAAGACAGCGTGTCTAAACACTGATAAACACAGCTGTCTAAAGACAGCGTGCAGAGGGTTCATTCAGCATTTCTTATGAGATGGGCTCTGAGGGCTTTGCTGGAGCTGTTGAAATGGGAGGGCATACAGTACTGATAGCAATAACCCTTCAGACTGATTTCTCCTAGCAATGACATCCTCCTTATGTGAGAAAAGAGACTTGGCCAACTTTCTGAAAGTCCTGGAGTTGCTGCCAATTGAAATCCCAGAGTGGCAGCGAGTGGAGAACATACAATTGCATAGGTGTGCGCAACCTATTGCATTAGGGTGTGCACCACAAAGCGCAAACACACATGATTGTGTGTGTGTATATAAGTCAGTAGGGCAGAGATCAGTGTCAGTGGTTCATTTTTATTTTATTTTATACATTTTTTTAATAATTTTTTACAATATATATATATACACACACACACACACAATTTTGTTTAGGAGCCCTGCTGGAGGGCTTTGGTGAAATATCAGGGGTCTAAACAGACCTCTGATGTCTCACTTTTGGAGCAGAGAAAAAGACTGAGGACAGAGATTCCCTTGTCCCTTTCTCTGCAGCCAGGCAGCAGGGGTAATCTGCACAGTACAGGGTGATTAGGGTGTGCCATCCTATGTGCACACGCCTATGTACCATTGTCACAATTAGAGGGAGCCTGGAAAGTGGACAGCAGGAAACCCAAAAAGGCACAATGGGAGTTGAGACAGGAGACAGCCCCAAGGCTCTTAACCCTCACGCTAAGCACCGTTTCTTATGCAGCAGGTGTCTAAACTGCATGTGATGTGCCTGCATAAACTCTCTCTCTCTGTATCTCTGTGTGTAGAGCAGGACTCACACAGAGATATCAGGTCACACACAGCTCTAGTCTCCTATGTTTCTTTGAAGCAGAGCCAATAGAAGGAGCTGTTGCACAAGCCAATGAGGGGGGACTTTGATAAGCAGCAGTCATAAGAACAGAATGGTCATGTGAGAAGTGCTGCCATGTAGGATTTGTAGTGCTACAGAAGAAACCTGTCATTGGACTTTTTTATGAAAGACTCCATTTCCCAGCGGGCTGTGCAGTACTGGAGACTTCTGGGAGGCATGATGCATTGCAAGAGAAGCTTATTTAACCGCTTCCCGACCGCGCGCCGTCTTTTCACGGCGGCAGTCGGGGAGCTGGGCGCGAATCGACGTAAATAGGCGGCGATTCGCATTTTGCCCACCAGGGGGCGCGCGCGCCGCCGGCGGCGCGCGCGCGCCCCCGCCGCACTCCTGAGGAGTGTGCCCGCGGCTCGGGCGGACCCGATGTCCGCCGGCGAGCCGCGATGAGCGGCAAAAGACAAAAGAACGGGGAACCGCCGATGTAAACACGGCGGTTCCCCGCCCTGTCAGTGGGGCATGAGAGATCTACTGATCCCTGTCACTGGGATCAGTTAGATCTCTCATGCCCATGTTAGCCCAACCCCCCCACAGTAAGAACACACCCAGGGAACACAGTTAACCCCTAGATCGCCCCCC
>BLSH010116461.1:824966-835067 GCA_018402905.1 Glandirana rugosa
AGTTCTATAGGAGAAAGATAAATGAAACCCACTTTTTGTCATCTCAACTCGCTTGGAGACCTTCAAGCCCAAGACGACCAGGCAGGCTTGAAGCCCTGTTTCAGGCCCAGGCCCAGGCCTGCCTTGGACTTGCTAGCGTGCCTGTTGCTTGGGGTAACTTTAGTTACCCCTGGGCTTGAAAATACGTGTTTTTACCGACATTGTTTCAGGACCTTTCGGGATCTCCCGACGTTTTCCTTCATTTTACCCCCATTCCCATCCCGTTCACGGGATGTTTTTTACCCCTGTCCCTTTATTGACATTTATAAAAATTTTTTTATTTTTGTATTTTTTCGTTTTTACCTTTGTCCGTGCGATCGTTCAGGTTCCGTCCGGACCCGGACCCGGACTTTGTCCCGAAGTTCGGACGGACCAGCAGAACCCGAACTTCCAGAGGTTCGCTCAACTCTACTGTTTTTCACCCAAAGTAAATAGAAAGAGGATATCTTGAATTCCAGCGCCTTCAGCACAACCTGACCAGCCGGACTGCTTTCCTGAGAGTTGCTTTTCATTCATCTTCCATAGAGACAGATTCAGCCTAATCAGAAGAATACAGTAACCTGTACATAGGCCCTTTATTAGCAGATAATATATTTCTTCTAAAGTTATCCGTGCCCATTTGCAGGAAACAAGGACAAGGCATAGACTGAGTTATATTGATGCCGCCCGTGAAGACGTCGTTCTGACGAAACGTACGTAGGGCCGTGTCAGAACGTTTGCTGATGAACACACCACCCACAATCGTTCACTTGCGGCTTGTGGGATCCGAAGACAAGCCATGGCCGATCAGGGACACATATTTGCGAATAATCCTTAGTGTCGGGTCATGTTTTAAGATGGTTTTACGCTATGGGAGCTTCCCTTTCCTTCTTTTCCACATGATTGTCGGAGCATATTAGAGTCTAGGGTGGACAATGGAGACATGCTGGATGGTTAAAAGAACCAAGATGGCTGGTTCTTAGAGAGACCAGCCATTCTGTCTGGTGAGTTCATTTAGTGAGCTTGGTGATGGAACACACTGGGTGTTGTTTTAAAGGAGTCACGGATATATCAAGATTGTTTTGTTTCTTTTCACATGGATTTTGACATAAGGATGATACACATGAAGCTATGAAGAATTTTGATCCATGATTTATGGCAACAGTTTATGGACTATAATTTTTGTGGTCTCCACATATATAGCATTGACCACTTTGTCACTTTGAGCACTTTTGCATATATGTTTGCACATTTTTTTTGAGATTTGTTTTTCAGGTTGATTTGATTTTGCAACTATTTATTAACTATGTTTTTATGATATAGCAGATTGCATAGAATTGGTTTGTGAGGATCACGAGAGGTTTTATGACCTTCACACACTAATAGTATATTGATAATACCAGTAGAATATTATATTACAACGTTTAACTTTAGAGGGTATACAATTTCACCATCATAGTGTTTTTGCGCTGCCCACCCCAATTTCATACACATTTGAGTTATATTGAACCCTGTGTACAGATATTATTGCTCTTTCGCTCTCCTGAACAGTCTCTATATTTCACTTTTCCTACCAGGATACTGCTAGCATCCTATATTCCACTTTGCCTTACCAGGACACTTACAAGTACCCTTTGTTAATCCTGCTCAATAGGACACCAAGTGCACTAACGCCAGGCTAGCCAAAGATCTTGGATATCTCCATTGTGAGGATGCTCACTATTACTTCTTTATTACCAGTAATTTAGTGATCCCAGTGACTACCTTTAAAGAGGAACTCTCACTAAAACTGTTACAGTGATAATTTGCATTGGTGGCCTATTTCCTTACATGTTCATTGCCTGGGTCTGCGATTTCAGGATTTGAGGGAAACAGACTGACTGTTGCTAAGTCAGATCAGTTCCCCTTTGTGCCTGAGTGCATAGGCCATTTTAAAACCATATAAGCTGTTTGACTGTATTATTTTGAAGTCTGCATTTGGGTTTTTGTTTATACCACTAAATATCACAGTTTGCCATTTTGATATTTGAATATCAGTAAATTGTTTGGTTGTGGAAAGTCTTTCAGCAAACAAACTTCCTGTTCACTACATTTGTGTCTGTTTTACTGTGCATTGCAAGTACACTATTGCCAGGTGTGCCAGAGGGGACTGAGGCTGTTATTGGGGTTGAGAGGCAGAGTAACGGACTGAACATCCTTAAACGGCTCCTACGGGGGTAACACTACACGTGGGGGCTCGTCCGGGATAATACCGCTACTCTGCAATCAACTCCTCAAAACACAACCCTCCCAACGTCACCATGGATGTGAATGCTGCATCTCGGTGGTGTGAGGAAGAAAGTGGCTGGTAGGTGTTAGTGAGTGTATATAGTTTTTGGCTTTCTCCGCTTAACAGAGGAGCAAACAGGCAAATTTAGGTGCTATCTGCTTATCAGAAGGCATTGATTCTGAGTAAGGTCTGCTCAGTGTGCTCTGGTGCTCATTCATGTGGTCTGGAAAGTTTTACACTGTCCAATAGTGTTGGCTCCTATTGGACAGTGGGAGGAAAACCCAGCCAGTGGCAGCATGTATATGGATGCAGTTCTGGCCAATTAACAGGGTGCCTCACTGCATTTTGGGTGAATACATTCATATAAAAAGAAGCACATGGCCTCTAGGTCAGGAGTTCCTGCCCACCCAGACCTCAGGGGTGGAGGTCTGTGAAACAGCTCCTGGCTGCTAGACTTGTTTCACTACATTCAGTCTGCTGATTAGTGCTGCTGACAGTTTGCTATACAGTTCTATAGAGAAGTTGTCCTCACTTGGGAATAGCCAACTTGGAGTATCCTACCCATTCCCTTCTCCTATCCAAGTTTACAATAAAGCATCAAAATTCACCCCCTGGACTGGTCAGTGAAATTAACGAGCAAGCAAGTGTGTGCGCCTGACTGTATGAAAATACTGTGTAACTGGCTGCAGGATAATCAGAGGGAGACCCGGGTCAAATAAATTAGCAGCTCCTTAGGGGGTACTGCTACACTTATCTCCTTTTCCTGAAGGTTCTGTGCCCCTTAAAGATGCTTTGCTTTCTGCCCCAGCTCTCTGAAATGCGCAGTTTGATACCTTTTGTCCCAGAACCCAGTTTTTATTTCCAGCCATGGTGGTCTGGTGGTAGCATACCCTAAGTCTTCCCTCTGATGAATTGCCCTTCATCTAAAACACAGTGGCTTCAGGTGCATCTTGAGCCACCTCCCAGTCTTCATATATCACTTTGGGAGATAGACTATGGGGTATGAAAGATAAAGTACTTTTGGTTTTCCACTACTTTCAGAATATAAGATGTCTGGCTTGGGGATTTCCCCCTTTTTCTTAGAATAATTGCTGGGAACCTCACAACACTTTTCCCGCACTTGGGTGTTTCTGTGGATTCCATGATAAGCCACATGGGCAGGTTCATAGGCTTAAAAACAGTGGTTTGAACAGTATTTGTGTGTGTTAAGCTTCATAAGGAGGGAGTCGGCTGATCGATATATAGCTGCCCATCTATTCCTTCTACAAGGGTGGAGGGTGTCCTTGCTGGATCTCTCTCTCTCTCTTTCTCTCTCTCCCACTATTGAGGGGGAGGGAATTAGTGAAGACATGTTGGGGATTTTTTACTAAAACTGCATGGTGCAAAATGTGGTGCTGCTCTGCAAAGACACCAAGCAGCTTCCAGGGTTTATCGTCAAAACCTAATTGAACAAGCTGAAGTTAGAAACTGATTGGCTACCATGTACAGCTGCACCAGATTCTGAGTGCACCAGCTTTAGTAAATCTCCCCCACTGTTGTATGTTATGTTTCTTTTACTCGTTATGGGCTCTGTTCTTGCCTGTCATCCACTGGGTCTGTGAAATATGACTTGCTAGAGCATTCTTTTTGAAGGCTTGCCATGTCTGCAATTTGAATGCTTACATATAATGTGAAAGGCCTCTGTTCTCCTGCCAATTGCAGAAGACTCGGGTTGGACAGGCATTATTATTGCAGGAACACTCATTACAGAGGCCTACTGTCAAATTATGTATGTGAGTAACCCTATATTACAAAGGCTAAAGGGGTGGTCATTGCAATTCACTGGATTTGTTCCTCACAGGTCAAAACAAATTAAGTTGACCTAGGGTGCTTGTACAACTATGATTGCTATAGCCAACATACAGTATCTCACAAAAGTGAGTACACACCTCACGTTTTTGTAAATATTTTATTATATCTTTTCATGTGACAACACTGAAGAAATGACACTTTGCTACAATGTAAAGTAGTGAGTGTACAGCTTGTATAACAGTGTAAATTTGCTGCCCCCTCAAAATAACTCACACAGCCATTAATGTTTAAACTGCTGGTAACAAAAGTGAGTACACTCCTAAGTGAAAATGTCCAAATTGGGCCCAAAGTGTCAATATTTTGTGTGGCCACCATTATTTTCCAGCATTGCCTTAACCCTCTTGGGCATGGAGTTCACCAGAGCTTCACAGGTTGCCACTGGAGTCCTCTTCCACTCCTGCATGACGACATCACAGAGCTCATGGATGTTAGAGACCTTGCACTCCTCCAGCTTCTGTTTGAGGATGCCCCACAGATGCTCAATGGGGTTTAGGTCTGGAGAAATGCTTGGCCAGGCCATCACCTTTACCCTGAGGTTCTTTAGCAAGGCAGTGGTCGTCTTGGAGGTGTGTTTTGGGTCGTTATCATGTTGGAATACTGCCTGTGGCCCAGTCTCCGAAAGGAAGGGATCATATTCAGTATGTCACAGTACATGTTGGCTTTCCTGGTTCCCTCAATGAACTGTAACTCTCCAGTGCCAGCAGCACTCATGCAGCCCCAGACCATGACACTCCCACCACCATGCTTGACTGTAGGCAAGACACACTTGTCTTTATATTGCTCACCTGGTTGCCGCTACACACCCTTAACACCATCTGAACCAAATACGTTTTTCTTGATCTCATCAGACCACAGGACATGGTTCCAGTAATCCATGTGCTTAGTCTGCTTGTCTTCAGCAAACTGTTTGTGTGCTTTCTTGTGCATCATCTTTAGAAGAGGCTTCCTTCTGGGACGACAGCCATGCAGACCAGTTTGATGCAGTGTGCCGCGTATGGTCTGAGCACTGACAGGCTGACCCCCCACCCCTTTAACCTCTGCAGCAATGCTTGTAGCACTCATACATCTATTTCCCAAAGACAACCTCTGGATATGACACTAAGCATGTGCACTCAACTCCTTTGGTCGACCATGGCGAGGCCTGTTCTGAGTAGAACCTGTCCTGTTAAACCGCTGTATCAGTGGCGGCCCATGCATTAAGGGAGCACAGGTGCCGTACCCTAACAGCTCCGCCTCCCCCCCTATCCATGCGCCAGCCCTATTTAGGACACCGGGCACATTAAATACAATTGCGGGGATAGGCGGGGGGGGTGTGTATTTTGAAGCACGTGATTAGAGTCAGAGGCTCTAATAGGCTTCAAAATAGGGTGGGCTCGGGGCACAGAGAGTGCACCTCGATCCCACTAAATTGTGTAATCATAGCAAATACATTTTCGCTATTTTCACACTAACTTTCCTCCCCGCCAATTAGGAGACAGGTCTTTGAGACCTGTTTCCCGATTGGCCAAAGGGGCAGGCGATCCTATCGGTTGCCTGGCGCTAAGAAAGAAAGGAAGAGGAAACAGCGTGGAGATGCCCGCTGGAACAGGTACCTCCACCGCTGTTGCTCTGCCTGCACCCTGGAGGAGAGGACACAGCCAAAGCACAGTAAGTGCTGGACCTCTTGTGGGCAGAGTGGGGGGGTGCCCTTCAGAGTTCCAGCCAGCCCTGCGCCTGGGGGGGGGTGCTGTCAGTGCCACGATAGCACATCTCACCTGATGAGCAAGTGCTGTGCTGTGCGCGGGGGGGGGGGGGGGGTTGGGGGCTTGCTGGTTGTTTGCCAACCCCCCTCCCAAAAAACCCACCAGCTGCCACTGCACTGTATGGTCTTGGCCACCGTGCTGCAGCCCAGTTTCAGGGTCTTGGCAATCTTCGTATAGCCTAGGGCTGAGGCCATCTTTATGTAGAGAAACAATTCTTTTTTTTCAGATCCTCAGAGAGTTCTTTGCCATGAGGTCCCATGTTGAACTTCCAGTGTCCAGCATGAGAGAGTGAGAGCGATAACGCCAAATGTAACACACCTGCTCCTCATTCACACCGGAGACCTTGTAATACTAACGAGTCACATGACACCGGGGTGGGAAATTGGGCCCAATTTGGACATTTTCACTCAGGGGTGTACGCACTTTTGCTGCCTGCAGTTTAGACATTAATGGCTGTGTGTTGAGTTATTTTGAGGAGACAGCTAATTTACACCGTTATACAAGCTGCACCCTCACTACTTTACATTGTAGCAAAGTGTCATTTCTTCATTGTTGTCACATGAAAAGATAGAATAAAATATTTACAAAAATATGAGGGGTGTACTCACTTTTGTGGGATACTGTACATGCCCCCAACACCTCACACTTAATGATATGGCTATGCAACAAAAATCTCAATTTCACAGAGGGTTGCCAGCAACCCCACAGCTGCACTGAAATGTTTCTTGAAGTCCTTACATACACCTGTCTCCATGAACCTCCAGTCTGTGGCTAGACATGCTAGAAAATGCATATGAAGGTTGAATGAGAGCCTCTTAGACAAGGCAGTGTGTACTTTGCAGAAACAATACTGATGGATAAGGTGTGGATGGAGTCAATATGGGAAGCTTACAAAGCTGTTATAAGGGATGAACTGATAGCTCAGGGGTTTAGACTGAAGACAAAGAGGTAGGCTCAACTCCTTAAAGAGCAACTCCACTTGTTTTGAGAAAAAAAACATTACCCCATGGGTGATCTATGTACATTGCAAGGATTTGAACAAACTTTGTTGCAGATTCCTACCTTTTGTTAATCTGAAGGAATAGCTGTTTGCTTGTCTGAGTCCATGTGCAAAGCGAAGCTATATGGGAGTGATTTTATAATTATCAATCAGCCGCTACACCTGCAGGACACTAATGAGGCAAGCTGCGGGGTTTGTATCCCTTTAGACATGATTTCCCTTTAAAGTGGTAGTAAACCCTCCTATCATTTTAAGCCAAGGAAGCTGCCATCTTGGCCTCTGTTTAATCTACAACTTGCATGATGCTGCACATGTGATCAGCTATGACACCAGCCATTGGATGGTTTGACAGTTTGGTTTAGAGCGCAACCAATGGGAGTGTTACATTTTCGGTTAAATGGATGGGTTTACTACCGCTTTAAGCATATCTTACCAAAAATTACATTTTTGTTACAGGGAATGCTGAAAACCTGATATGTATCTCAGTGTGGACTTCTGGGAAAATCAGTAAGCCAATCACACAAGCAGGAAATTATATATCTGGGGGGGGAGGGGGGCTCCACCAGGTAGCCATATTGCATTGCATTTCACAGAAAATGACAGCACTGCAGATTGAAAAGGAAAGGTCATTTTTAATCTCATTCAATTACAATATGACGTGTTAAACTTGCATACGCAATATTAATTTTGTTTTCTTAATTTTTTTCCTACGAATGTGGAGTTACCCTTTAAATTGATACAAGCTTGGAAAAGGCAGAGCTGGCACATAAGGAAGGAGGGGGGGGGGTGATACTGGACAACTTACACCTGACTCAACTGTAGCTGCAGATTAAGCAAGAATTAGACTGGCAGCCAACTAGGAGAAAAGCTTGCAAAAATGCAGCATGTGCCCATGATACTCTATTGTTTATGGCCCAACCACTATTGAAATAATGGTGTAATTGGGGAGGCATCATGACAACTCCAATTTCAAGATAAACCTTAATAAATCAGACATTCTGTCAGTTCATCTATAACTAGAAGTGGTTGATCAGATCAGAACAGGGTTTTCCTTTTCCTGGAGGCTGCATGATATACAGTACCTTACCTAGGGGTCAAACCTACTGCTGATTTGCTGTTCCTTTATAAGGTCAACTTTCTACACCTTCTCTTAGCCATTGAAAATGGCCTACTTGCATGGGATAAAATTTCCTTCATATGGTTAGGTAGGGTACAAATTATCATGATGAATATTTTGCTAACAATGTTTTCTAATTGAGCTTCTGAATTAGGAGGTTATGAGTAAGCGCTAGCTGTAGCGCGAAACGCGTTAGCTTTCAGCTGCACCCCACGCTGTCTGTGATGATTTATGGTACATGCAATAAAGGTTGAAGAAGTACGGAGGTTTCCAGATCCTTTTCATTTTTCTGGAGCTTCTGAATTACTTCCTATGCCAGGTCGTAGACCATTTTTAATTTAGGAGTCCTATGTAGAGAACTAAACCAGTGACTGAGTCTGGGACCTCGGTTTATATTTTTCCAATACTCCAGCCACTTTCTCTTGCATAAAAACACTACTGAGCCTAGAATCAAAAAAATATTGAGGAAATGGGGAGGCATCTTAAGGTTATTTTTTCAGAAGATCAAAATGTGAAAATAACCAGATTAGTATATGTCTTCTCTATTTAGTCTAGAATACGGGATAAGTGCCTTAAGCTGTATTCTAGATGATACAGAGTTGCTGTCAGGTTGGCTCTCACATATTCAAATACACCTTCTACAGGGTGGGCCATTTATATGGATACACCTTAATAAAATGGGAATGGTTGGTGATATTAACTTCCTGTTTGTGGCACATTAGTATATGTGAGGGGGGAAACTTTTCAAGATGGGTGGTGATCATGGCGGCCATTTTGAAGTCAGCCATTTTGAATCCAACTTTTGTTTTTTCAATAGGAAGAGGGTCATGTGACACATCAAACTTATTGGGAATTTCACAAGAAAAACAATGATGTGCTTGGTTTTCACATATCTTTATTCTTTCATGAGTTATTTACAAGTTTCTGACCACTTATAAAATGTGTTCAATGTGCTGCCCATTGTATTGGATTGTCAATGCAACCCTCTTCTCCCACTCTTCACACACTGATCGCAACACCACAGGAGAAATGCTAGCACAGGCTTCCAGTATCCATAGTTTCAGGTGCTGCACATCTCGTATCTTCACAGCATAGACAATTGCCTTCAGATGACCCCAAAGATAAAAGTCTAAGGGGGTCAGATTGGGAGACCTTGGGGGCCATTCAACTGGCCCACGACGACCAATCCACTTTCCAGGAAACTGTTCATCTAGGAATGCTCGGACCTGACACCCATAATGTGGTGGTGCACCATCTTGCTGGAACTATGATGTCGGTGATGGGGAATTGCTGGCCATCACGTCGGCTTTGGAGGAATGGCGGTACCTCCTGGAAGGCGCAGCTCACCCGGTATTGGTTTTTACTGACCATAAAAACCATAAAAAAACCATATGCTGTGAAGATACGAGATGTGCAGCACCTGAAACTATGGATACTGGAAGCCTGTGCTAGCATTTCTCCTGCGGTGTTGCTATCAGTGTGTAAAGTGTGGGAGAAGAGGGTTACATTGAGAATCCAACACAATGGGCAGCACATTGAACACATTTTATAAGTGGTCAGAAACTTGTAAATAACTCATGAAAGAATAAAGTTACGTTAAAACCAAGCACACCATTGTTTTTCTTGTGAAATTCCCAATAAGTTTGATGTGTCACATGACCCTCTTCCTATTGAAAAAACAAAAGTTGGATTCAAAATGGCCAACTTCAAAATGGCCGCCAAGGTCACCACCCATCTTGAAAAGTTTCCCCCCTCACATATACTAATGTGCCACAAACAGGAAGTTAATATCACCAACCATTCCCATTTTATTAAGGTGTATCCATATAAATGGCCCACCCTGTAGTTGCTGGAGACAGCGAACCACAGAGGGCACTTTTCTCCACCTCTGGTGGGACAGCGCAAACTTTATGAAATTCTGGTCAAAAATACAAGGGGTCAGGTCTCAGATGTATTTTCATGCAATGTATGTAAAAAATACAACCGGAGTTTTAGCTTCCACAGCATGTCCCTGTTGAGAAGCTCCATAAACTGTATTTTCATGGATATGATGGCATATAAATAGATTATTATTCCTTACATGCCCTATAGAAAAATCTATTGC
>BLSH010116461.1:892728-903076 GCA_018402905.1 Glandirana rugosa
CAGCACTCTGTATAAGGAAGTAGACATACCACCGATAGCCAAACAATATTTCATGGACATTGTTAGGATCTTTAAAACATGGTTTCGGTATTGAGAAGTCATGCATTTTATTCATCAAGGTACTATACTTCAGTTTCCGGAACGTATTTAGATTGTTGTCGTTGTAAGGGAGGGCTCCCGGGGGAAGTAGGGTTAATCTCACCTGGCGACTATATTATAGATAGTTCGCAGAACAGACCAGACTGCCAAACCGTGTTTTGGGTGGACCAGGCCCACCTATATAGACCTGTCTTTCCACAAGTACGCCAAGCGATTCTAAAATCAGTAGTCCTCGGGAGGGAATGTTGCTGTTGTTAGATTTATGCAAGGCCTTTGACTTCATATCATGGAACTACTTATTTTACGTACTGAAGAGTTATGGCTTTGGTACAAAATTTCTAGGATTGTTACAGGTACTTTATAACAAACCGATAGCCACCATACAGATGAAGGAATATGTCTCACGACAGATAGACATCCAAAGGGGAACTCGACAGGGATGCCCCCTGTCCCTGTTACTATTCTTATGGGCCCTGGAACCCTTGGCAATCAAAATAAGGTGTCATCCGGAAATAAATATATATAGTATACAGATATATAGTGGAGGTATGGAACACAAATGTGCCATGTTTGCGGATGGCATGCTTCTGCTTGTCTCTTCCCCAATCACGACAATCCCGAACCTTTACCGAATATTGAAGATTTTAGAAACACAAATAAAAGAAATGAAAGATCTTATTGAACCGCATAGTAATGATGTTAATTTTAAAAAATTGTCAGATGAATTAAAAGTCAAAGTAGCTAAATGGGATAAAGATACTCAAGACAAAAAAAAGGAAAAAATTCCTGAAGGATCTTTAATGATTTTAATAATAACATGATTTATAAATGGCAATCCACTAATGAGGTTGCACCACCCAATACGGAGATGAATGCTGATACTTGCATACCATTACCTGCCACTCTATCCTTGTATATTGCCCAATATAGATCCACACCGGGCAACCTCTACTCCCAGATGGAAAGGGGGCAATAACAAAAAATGGGGCAAAAAAGGGAAAGGGAAAGTACACCCACCGCCTAATAATCACCTTAGGACCCCTCAACAGGGTTATATCCCGGATAAAATTCCTCCCCAACATTTCAGGGACTACCCACAAGGGAGGTTTTATCATAACCAGGAATTTCCGGTTCAGACCTATAATAGATTTGCCCCACTACAAGACTATCATCGCGATCATTTTTTTAGGGCATCCGAGGACCCCATGGAGGGGCCCTCCTCCACCACATGCACCCCTAGGGAGAGGACCCAGGTTTTCCACTCCCAACAGGAGAGATGGGTGGAGAGAACATCCCCCCAATAGGGTCCCGTCAGGGACCGTCTGTACAATCAAGGAAAGGTTTGGGAGGAGCACCCAAGAGATCAAGACCCACAAATAGGAGGGAAATGGGAACATCCAAGCAATCCAGGAAAAAGAAAAGACAGAGAGGATGTAGAGGGGGCATTAGAGTCAAAAAGACAAAGACCTCATTAGGTGCTGGTATTTACAATTTGAGCGGGGCTTCGCTCACAGTTGATGAATTACACGTACTTGATAAAGGTCTTAAGCTTGCCCCTATTAGGAATATGAGTATGTTTCAGACTTATATTAATGTACAAAAATTTATCAGGGGTTTGAATATTAAAAGTTATTTTTATCCAACCCGGTCCAGAAGAACTATGCCCAATTGGAAGGTATCCATTCCAACCTCAGGAATAAATCAGTTTTTAACCCTCCGGGAGGGGACACAAGGCATCTAGAAGCATTTAAAAACATGGTTAACAGAGATCTGGAGTCTATGAAGCTTAAGAGAATCTCAGACTCACAACAGATCAAAAGAGGTATCGCCACACTAGCCAGCAGGAAGGATATAGTTATCTGCCCTGCCGATAAGGGGGGTGGTCTTGTCATACTTAGTAATAAATATTACCAAGAAGAAATGCATAGACTTTTGAGTGATAGAGACACCTTTTGTTATTGAGGAGTGATCCCATGTTTGAGTATAAGGAGGAACTACATGCCCTTATTGAAAAAGGGAAAGTGAGGGGGATCCTGAACAATAGAGAAGCTACCTATTTAGATCCACTCTTTTGCAGGACCCCCATTATGTATTTCCTTGCGAAAATACATAAGAACCCTGAGCGACCCCCCCAGTTGTCCAATTATAAAGGGGATTGAATCGGTCACAGCCTGATTAGGGCAATATATCAATTTTTTCCTCCAACCACTTGTCATTAAAACAGATGCATATCTCAAAGATACTAAGCATATCATTCAAATTCTTAATTCACTTATTAGCACCCCTTCTAGCATTTTAGTTACTGCAGATGTCATTGTATACGATCATAAATCATGAAGATGCTGTTTCATCAGTCAAATGGGCCTTGGCTCGTTTTGAATTGTCAAGAAAACATAAAAAATATTCTGCTCCAATGTTTACAATTTTGTCTTTTGAACAACTACTTCTGGTTTGATAGACAATTCTATCTGCAAACCAAAGGTGTTGCGATGGGAGCCCGTTTTGCTCCCAGTGTGGCCAAATTGTTCATGGCCCACTGGGAGGAAGGGACAGTATTCGCCAATCGCCCACCTCAGCTTATCTTATATAAAAGATATATAGATCACCTGATCCTCATTTGGGAGGGTGACCAAGCCAGTCTTGATTTGTTCATACAACAGTTGAATAATAACAACAAAAACATCAAACTCACTTGGAATGTGAGTACTGAGCAAATCACCTTCCTTGATTTGGAAATATTCAAAATAGAAGGGCAATTCCATAGTAAAAATCATTTTAAAGCCACCAATTGGAATTCTTATATTCCACTAACGAGTTGCCATCATAAAATGTGGCTTTGCAATATTCCCAGGGGGCAATTTGTCCGGATCCGGAGAAACTGTACCTCGGAAGAGGATTTTATTGCTCAATCTCAAATCCTTGCAGAAAGGTTTCTACAGAAAGGATACTCCCGGTCTAGTATTACCAATGAGATTGAGAGGGTCCGATCTCTTGATAGATACATTATTGTTGCTAATACAACTAAAAGTGATACTGTGCCTACTGAGGAGTATCGTTTAGTGCTTGATTATAATGTGCAACACAAAAAATTTGAGTGGATCGTCAGGAAACATTGGGGTATACTCAAGTCAGATAAGGTCCTTGGTCCAGTACTACCAGCATTTCCTAAATTTGTATATAGAAAAGCCCCTACTCTCCATGATATCCTTTCCCCAGGTGTTATCAATCCATCAAGAGAAACAGAGAATAGGATGTTTCCTTTTTATCAGGCTTCTATGCCTGTGGCAGATGTGCTGCTTGCAAAAATTGTAGGTCTGACCCAAAAAAGTGTAAGGAATTTACATCTTCTGCCACCCTTAAACAATATCAGATAAGAAATCGAATCACATGTGACACGGTTGGTGTGGTTTATATGCTGGAATGTGAGTGTAGGCCGCACTTCCAGAGCTCTACATGTGCGAGTGGGGGAGCATATTAACAATATAAAAAAGGGCTTGAGAACACAATGTATCTCGTCACTTCCAAATGTGTCACGATAGAAACCCTAGAGCAAGGATATGCAATTAGCGGACCTCCAGATGTTGCAGAACTACAAGTGCCATGAGGCATAGCAAGACTCTGACAGTCACAAGCATGACACCCAGAGGCAGAGGCATGATTGGACTTGTAGTTTTGCAACAGCTGGAGGTCCCCTAATTGCATATCCCTGCCCTAGAGGCTTGAAATTCTGGCGTATTGAAAAAGTTAGTCGCCATTGGAGAGGAGGGAATTTTATCCGATGTTTAAGTAAGAGGGAATCGTTCTGGTTGTATGAAACTGGTGCGATGGCCCCCCTCGGTTTGAATATAGATTTTGATTTAAATTGTTTTATATCAGATAGATGATTTTAATTTTTATTTTTTTAATTTTTATAATATTTGTTATATTAACTGTATTTAGTGTAAATGATGACCGTTGTATGTTGATGTGCGTGACTTCTATATATTTTGAGGCTGCAGCCCCTTTTATTAGTTTTTGCTATTGGACCTTTTTAATTTTTATTTATTCTTGGTGATAGCACTTCGGTCTATCAGCTGACTGTGCAATGGGGAGGTATGTTTACCCCGTAAACATATACATATAGTTACATATTTACATAGTCAGTGGGCTGGAAAAAGACACAAGTCCATCAAGTCCAACCCATGTGTGTGTTTTTTTTATGTCAGTAATACGTTGTATATCCCCCAATGTTGTGGTCCCTTAGGTGTGCATCTAATAGTTTTTTTAAATTATCTATACTACCAGCAGAAACCACTGTTTCTGGAAGCGAATTCCACATTCGCACTGCTCTTACCGTAAAGAAACCCCTACGCATCTTAAGGTTAAAACGCCTTTCTTTCATTCTTAGTGAATGGCCGCGTGTTATACAGCATAGCTATTACCTCAATAGGGCCTGTTTTGTAGCAACTGTTACTATGGATCCTCTATTTAACATACAATGACCTTGCGTGATGACACCCCTAGCTGAAGAATCCACGCCCCTTAAGGCCAGACGTAACGCATACAAGGGGGAGGAGTCACGCACATCGTCTTCCACTCTCATCATTTGGGAGTCCGTTCGGATCTGTCCGTTCGGTCACCCCCGTTCAATGTTATCGGATTGTCTTTTTCATTGTCTGCATGCTCGCACTTGGCTATAAGTGCTTTTTATGTAAGTGGATTTTTATACATCCGTAAATAAAAGAGTTTATACAGTGAGCACTAGATCCTTTCCCTCTCTCTCTTTACACACGGTCTGGAATCCCTGGTTGTGTCTGGAAGCGTTTTTTCCCTGCAAGACCAGCTTACATCTGAGATCCGTACTTCGATCAATTCCTGGAGATTGGAGGGTGTATGTGAGCTGTATGATCCGAACGGATCAGTGAGGTGAGAGGCTTAAAGTGGTAGTGGTGGATGGGATTACCTGCATTACTCATACACAGATTGTGTGCCATATCCGCACTGACTGAATAGTGGGGTTTTTATGAGTTTTTTTCTCAACATATGAACTGTTTATCATATGAATTATGCGTCATACCCGCACTGACTGAATATTGGGATTTTCACTAGACCTTTCCTCAATATATGAACTGTTTCACATTTTTTATTGATTTTTTTTAGCGCTGTACATGTCTTTGGTATTTACTTTACCGAATATTGCAACGCTTTTCCCTCATATCAGGGCTCACTATAAACCATGTAAAATCTGTTGCCCTAAATATTTCTCTAATGGTGGAGCAGATCAAGGCCTCATTCCCTTTGAAATGGCTAACCACTGCGTTACCATACTTGGGATTTTACTGACTGATTTTACTAGCGAATGATATCAACCGCTGGGCTAACTCTCCCCCCCCCCCCCCCGTTGTGGTTTGGTAAACTGTATGACATAAAAATGAACCTTTTGCCTCAGTTATTGTATTTATTCAGGACACTACCCATCTCAATTAATATATCTGACCTTTGTAGATTTCAGAATAAGGTAATGAAATTCATATGGGGTAACAAGAGACCTCAGCTGAACAAACGTACCCTACACACGCTCAAATTAGGAGGAGGCCTAGGAGTCCCTGATTTTGCCAAATATTTTTATGCGGCACAAATGGCACAACCAATACGCTATCATTCCAAACTATCCGGGCCGGCCTGGATGACGATAGAGTCCTCGCTGTACCCAACTAGTCCGATCAGCCACTTAATGTGGCTGAAGCCTAGAAATAGACCTACTATGATGTGCCCCACTATGTCGTTTTCTTTAAACTTATGGGACAGATTGTCAAAAACATATCATTTTAAATCACTGCACACACCTATGGCCCCCCTAGTAGGCAATACAGACTTCAGGTCTTGCCCCGAATGCCATGTCATGGTGGACAAATAAGTGCCTGATACACATTGCGGATTTATGTTATCCTAAGGGGATCATAAAGAAATCAATCCTTCATGAAAAATATCAACTGCCCTCATTGGAACAATACAAATGAGCGCAAATTACACATTTCTTACAATCCCTGCAGCGGGTCTCGGACCTTACCACATCCACACCAATGGATTGTTTGTGTGCGAACTTTGATAAGAACTCGGGCCATATTTCAAAAATCTATAATATACTAACATCCCACCCAGGTAAACTATTTTACATGTCAAAATGGGAACAGTACCTGGGGGAGACGCTTGCAGCTGATGTATGTTCAACTATAATACGGGGGGCGTCGAGGTCGCTCGTAAACACTTCATTGATAGCTTGATTGATTCCTTAGATGGTATATGGTACCAGCGAGAGTAGCCACTTTTATCCCGGAGGCCTCCCCACTGTGCTTTTGAGGGTGTGGACAGGCTGGCACAATGCTACATACCTGGTGGACCTGCCCCAAGGTGCGACGTTTTTGGATTCACATTTATAACTTCATTTTTACACTAACATAAGCTAACTTTGTCAAATCACCACTCCAGGCACTTTTGGGTTATCCTCCAGAAGGGATATCGAAACAGGCTAGGCTTTTTACGTTTATCTTCTTAGCTAGAATTGCTATTGTGAGATCATGGAGGACTTCAACAATCTCATTTGACCTGGTTAGGCACAAGCAATCATGGATTATGGTGAACGAACGCCTATTGGCGATCCTACAGGACAAGCAAGCCCTATTTGACAGGGTTTGGGAACCATGGATAAAATGCCTATCTGATCCATTATGAGGCATACAACATTTGAGAAGTCAACAAACAGCGGTGCACCTCCATTCTTTCTGCTTCCTTATCATTTCTCTTTTTCTCTCATTTCTCATGTCGCCTCTTTCTTGTCTCTCTTACCTTATCTCTGTCAATACCAATTGGTCTCCACTCGTAATTTTACCAAGCCTGGGCCTTTTAGTTCTAAGTCGACTAGACAGGTTATTGAATAAGGAGCAGGCAGAGATGATAATTGTTTGGAACGAGAGGAGACATTTATGTGAAGTTGTACACAATATCTATTCACAAAAATTGTAATATATTACAATTTGTTCACTTTATATACCTTGAAATTTTTTTTCAATAAAAATCATTGATACAAAAAAACTGACAGGGGCTCTAATCCCTCTCCACTCTATCCAAAACTAGAAAAAAAGTTTTGCCTTTAGTTATATTTTAAGACAGCTCTCATAGGGAACCATTGATTTATACATGTCATGCGACATGTGCTCACAAAGTTGGAGTGTATGTCGCACCAGTGTGAACCCAGGCTAAATGATACCATGGGGAGATACTTGGATCTATTAAATTAATTCAGTTGTCTTAGTGGGGCCTTTATTGTGGCTGTTGCAATAAAGTAATTTATTTGTAGAATTCTTTAAATATTTTTTGACTGATCTAGAAGCATTGGGACTCCAGCGATGCACTCATTCCAGTGAGTTCCCAGCTCAGTGAGTCTCACTCCTCCTGCTGAATAGGAAATACAATAGATATACTGGACATAACAGTCACAGCAGGTGGGTGGAGCTGAGAACGCGGATGCAGACATCTCACCACTCCTCCTACGAGATGAAACCAGGTTGACCGACCTTTTAAATGGCATTTCTATTCGGCTTACCACATTAAAGGGTCAGAGAATAGCCTCTCTTGTCGTTTCGCTGTTGGCTGGTTTGTCGTAACAATTTGTTTCTCAGAAAGCATTTACCGGCTGCGTATTGATAGGATAAACCCCTGAGTTTGCCCCTCTTTAGAAGCTGTAATCATCTGTGGACTAGCATGGAGAATGTACAAAAACAGATGTCACACAAAGGCCAAGACTAATCGCGTTTGCTTGGCTCCGGTGAATCACCACCGCAGCTAAAAGGGTTGACATTTGAAAATTTACATTAAAGGTTAAAAAGTTCAACGGTACAAACTGCGCTACAAAAGCAGAGATTTATACTCGCCTCTGGTGATACAAATAGTGGAATTACATCTACACAGAAAAGCTAAGGAAAATACTCAGGCTTTGGTCTGTACTGTACAATGCTCCATTGCCATGCCGTATTTCTACGCAGCGTGAGTTTTGTCACCTGCAATGATCAGATTGTGTTTGACAACAATCTCATCTCAACAATCTGATGCTAGAGCAAGGCTACCCTTGTTCTATCCCACTTTGATGTACTTTTTCTGTATTTTATTGAACTGCATCAGGTTATTATTGTTTTGTAGTATGCTGACATCAAGTGGCGGTTTTGCATCACTACAACTTGTTAACTATGTAAATTTTGTATCTCCCTCTGTCCTCCCCTTCTGTTTAGTGCTAGTTAGTTCATTCCTATCTAGCACCTATTTATTTCCGTGCTCCCTCAGTCAGTGTTAGCAGAAACAGAGCTTGAGAAAGTCATTGCTTTCTTACACTTCAAAAGAATGGAAAAAACATCCCGTGTACTGCAATTAAAGTGATGGTAAAGTCTGTTACACAACTTGTACCTACAGGTAAGCCTATAATAAGACTTACCTATAGGTCCCGTGAATATCTCCTAAACTTGTACAGTTTAGGAGATATTCACTATATACGCTGCTGCCGACTTCATTGGCGCATGCGCACTGAAGAAACGAAAAACGCACTGGCCTAGCGCATTATCCTTGGTATTTTTATTGTATAAAAAGCATAAAAACATACTCACAAACAGCTCGTGCAACAGGCATTTACAATGTTGGAGTAGGTATCGACCGTTCAAACGTCTCCTACTGATACCTGGATGGAATGGCTGACGCGTTTCAAGGCCGTGGCCTCTTCATCAGAGCCTGGCTTGCTACATTTGAGCTTCCCAAAATGGCCCGGTGGTTTCTTCAGGGCCCGCCCTGTGACTGGCATGGGAGTCACGTCATTGCGGCTCCAGCCAATCACAGCGCCAGAGCCCGCAAACCCAGAAGAAGCTCCGGGAAATTGCCGGCCGTGACAGCGGTGTGCGGGGACTGCTGCAACAGCTTCAATCTAAGGCATTTCATAATGAGCTAGTATGCTGTATTGAATTGTATTGTAATTCTACTGTCTGTCCTAATGTTGTAAAGCACTGCACAAACTGTTAGCGCTATATATATCCTGTATAATAATAATAATAATAGTATGCAGTGCATAATGGCTCATTATGCTGTTGTCTTGCAGGTTTTTTTGTTTTTTTTGAGGTTTACATCCTCTTTAACTGAAGTAAAATTGAGTTGTATTCAACTTCTGTGTCTTAGTGAAGAGTTAAGCCACCTGTGGATGGTGCCAAGTCAGCAGGTGACCATGCTGTTTAGACAGACTGGGTCTAAAGGGGTATGTCAATGCATAAAGTGGCATTTGAAACAGAACAAATCATAGGGGGCAATAAAAATCGCTTCCGGCTTGCTTGAAGCACAGTAAAACCTGCATAGCTACAATCCTAAAGTGCAACTCTCAGAATGGTCAGTAAATAAAAAGCCTCTCCGCACAGTATTTATAAATTGTTGTATTCTCTACTGCCTATACAGGCTCCTGAAGTGTTCCTTTGTCCAGTATTTACTCTTCACCCTGTTCAAGGTCTATTTATTGCTTCATTCGTTTCGTCTTCATGAAATGCTTGCACAGCTTTCCATTCACTCACAGTACTGCCATTATATGAAACAAAATTTAAAGCTGATCTCTGGCTTCACAAATATTGTCTCCATATAAGGGCCACGTGTATTTTTACTTGAATTCCGGTGCCTTGTGCACATTTCTTTCAAATCTGTTCAGTAATCCAGCATAACATAACTCCTGCACATTACCTGCAGGAGCTTCCTACAATAAACACTAATAGCATGCTCTCCCTCCCTGTGCAGGGGGACTGGTCTTGTATCCGCCCCCTTCTGTAGTTTCCTGCTAGGTCTCTCCCACAGCTTTCCTCTCTACAAAGACCATATGCAGCACAGTGATGATGTCACCACTAGTTTTTCCAAAGGAATAATTTGCTTTGGTAAAGCATGTTGAGAACACAAAGTGAATCTATATCCTTTGCAGCTATTGAATATATTTTAATATATTTTTTTTCCATTTTATATTTGGGCAAAGCAGATACAGAGTAGTAGGTGGGCAGAGGGTGGTCTTAAATTACACAGTGGGCGGCATTACTGACATAGTGGGCAGACAGATGACCTTACATCATACATAGCGGGGAAGTAACTTCCCTGTCTGCGTGTGCTGCGTTCCAGGACCAGTTTGAGTCCACTCTGTGTGTAATTCAGCCCACCTCTTACTAAACAGATGCCCCCCCCCCGCTAAGTTAACAGTGACTGATGG